>OX453272.1:12866087-13151087 GCA_949710005.1 Ricordea florida
ACTTCCTTCACAGCCTTCTGCATTTCAGCTTCCACTACCTGCCGAGACACTCGAGCAATTGCTTTCACGTGGGTAGTAAAAGACTTTGCTACCGGTCCTGGTATGTTCATAACTGCGCAGAATTTCGTTAAACTGGCTCTGCCTCCTCCGATGATTCGCATGGCCAATGCCGACCTCCTGTTAATGTCAAAGAATCGGGCTTTTCCATGAACAATCTTCTCTGAAGTGGAAGTTCTGTCAGAGCACGGCATGAATTGTTTGCACATTGCAAAACAAGCATTCTTGCCAAACCACAACCAGAAGGCCTCTCAAACAACTGAAGATTGCCCTTCAAGCACTCCTTACAAACAGCACAGTCCACAAGTACTTTCCGTAGAATGCTGACATCCTGAAAGCGGTATCCACTCGGCTTTTTATTGGAGAGAGACTCCTTGCTTGTCACCGGCGAAGCGCTTTCATCGATATCGAGACGAATCTTCTTCGCCGAAGGAACATCTGCACTCGAACCTGGTTCTTCTTTGGGCTTCCTTGAACGCTTTCCACGCGAAACAGATCGGCGTAGCGACCTAAATTTAGTTCTCGGCATTTTCAAATGAAGGTTTCAACCAGAAACAAAGAAATATTACGGATAAAGACGTGAGACAAGCTCTGAAGTAACTTCGCAGTTTCGAAATGTCGCAAATGCATTTTTGTTTCGCCAGACACTAGTTACCTGGCTCCCACGGTATGACAAAAGTGCCAGGCATCTCTTTGGCGATTCGGAGCTCATTGCAGGCTCTGGGGTGCTGTCTTCGTGGAAAAAATGGCGAAAAACAACGCTAATAGAGCGCGGTTACCATGGAAACGGAAAATAAACAAAAAATAAACATTAGAGAGCCCTTCAAATCAAGCAATTGTAAGGGCGCGCATTTTAAAATAAGTAAAAAATAAGCCCAGAAGTAGAAAATAGAAGCATTAGAGAGGGTCTTGACATGCATAAACCTTTATTTTGGAAATGGTCAATTTTTTACAAATCTGCAGGTATCTACTACCAAAAACATCCAGAGATCCTACAGGCAAAGAGGTTATGAACGTTTTCTTGCGGCCACATGTCCTTAATACAGGAGGTTACTTGATCTGAAGTCCAAATGATAGAGTCTGAAATTTAACAATAAACATCGATAATCTATTATGTTCGCCAACAAAAAGGCATTTATTGCTCAGATAAAAAAAAATTAGAAAAAGATCGTTTGATGATACCTGATTTACTGGACTGCACCTCTGTTTGGACAGAACTGGTCTGTGCATTGGTTGCTGCATTTTCTCGAGACCGATTTGGCTCTACAAAATGATAATGAAAAACATTACAACAATTTACAGCTGGTGAAAACCTCAGAGTAGCCTGCGATAGCGCCGGTCGCCGGCGCATTTTGACAACCCTGTATGGCTACAGATTGATCTTACAATTCGCATCATTAATGTTTTCTACCCACACAAACCTCGAGAAGTCCCGATCCTTTTGGTCAACTTTGACATTCAAGAATGCCTTTTTGATATCAGTGACAAGTGCAATTCGATTTTCTCTGAATCTTAACAAAATATGCAGCAGCAAGAAACGAGATGCTTGAGGAGCGTTCACTCAGGCTTTGTATGGAGCGTTTTACTTGAGCATTTACCATGTGTAAAATTTATATGAAAGTACGTGCGGGATCCATGTGGGGAATTATTGTTATTGGTCACTCCGGTCCCACTTTTAAACAGTTATTTGTGCCAACAGTCAGTTGAATGACTTGTGTGAAAAAAAAACTATATATAATGTTATTGGCATGTGTACAGCCGCTTACACAAATCGCGAGTACAGTTATCATATACATACATGACAAGATCTGAATTGTTGTACTTTTATTGACACTGTAACATCATTGTTTTCATGTACATTTGTCATATTGACAACTTTTTTAAGTAGCTCACAGTCACAAGAGTATTCATTGTCTTTCTTCTATCATGCAACTCTGTGCAAAGAGCTAACCAACATTTATGATTGCTTGTACAATAATGATAGTGATTATGTATGCAATACCAAATCATGCTTTAAAGTATTGAACCCAATAAAAACCAGTCACAGAAAAAGGATATTTAACGGAAGAGCTAAGCTTAGATATTTAACCTTGCTATTCAAGTTGCTTCTGTCAGTATCCTTATCCAATTGGCTGTTGTTAGCGCCACCTTCGAAGTTGTGTTCACGAACATACCTGCTTTTTTCAGCAAGTGATGTGTTCGTGTCAGCATCATAGTTTGTTGTTCAACCGGCTGTCACAGTTTTAGCAACTAACATATGGCTCATTTGTTAGCTTGTGAGAACTAGTATGAACTCTGCACATTTGGCTAGTTAAAGAATTCATAGATCGACAACCTATTCTGACAATGCTCGTCATCATTACAGTTGATTTCACTTTACTTTTCCGTGCCGCGTTGCAAAGTTCGTTAGAAATTTAGGTACCAGGTTACAAAGTAGCCAATTACGTGGCGAATTAGACAATCAAGTTGGGAAATTTGAATCGAAGTTCTCAACTTTGGCTGCACTAAACTTAGCAACTTCTGTAACTTCACATCTTCGTGTAATCATATGTAATTTACGTGCGAATTTATGAAACCTAATCCTTTTACTAAACAGAGGAAGGCATTGCCGTGTGACGTTAATGACATGATCGTAGAAAAGTGGTTAGAGGGTTTCAAACCATTTGAAATAGCGCAGCAGTTTAAGTACGGAAAAAGACAGTTTCAAATATTGTGGATTGGTTTGTTAGTACAGGAAGCGTTCAACCAAGAGTTGGGTGCAATAGGTTACGCACAGCAAGAACAGATGATGATGTCTTGTACACGGTGCTTTGCAAACGTCAAAGACCAAGTATGTCTGCTACGGAAGTTCAAAAGCAGTTAATCTAAAATCAGGTTGGGCGGCCAATGATTCACCATGAAAAGAAAACATATTTAGACAATGCTAATGACAGCAAAAATCATGCATGTAATATATTAAAAATTTCAAATTTAGGAAATGTGTTCTTGACAAAAGTAAATATTTGTAAACAGAGATTACGGTGTCTTTGAGATTGAAAAGAATGTTTCAGTTTGAATCTGCCGCACTTACTCCCTTATAATTCGTGCCAGACTGATCATCAACAGCTGCTGTTCGGCCTGGTGAAGAAGATTTTTGTGCTTTCTTCATCTTTCCACTTTGAAGAGGAGACTCGTTACGGAGTACTTGGATATGGTAATTGAGCAGACTTTTTGCACCCATTGTTAATTCCGCTCCTTGGAACATCAATTCTAAGTGCTTTTCAGAAATCAGCTTTATCTGCAGATGGCTCGTAAACCCATTTACTTGTAAAGTTTCTTTTATCAGCTGACATATCTAGTTTACCACTTAGCAGTTCCATAAACTTATCCAGTTCACACGTCATGGCCAAGTATTAGCAACTTGCGAAGTTTAGTGCAGCTGAAGTTGGGAACTTTAATTTGAAGTTCCTAATTTGATTGTCTAATTCGCCGCATAATTGGCTACTTCGTAACCTAGTACCCAACTTCTCAACGAACTTTGCAACTCGGCGCGGAAAAGAAATGTGAAATCAACTGTAAGTGTGCCTATCACAGATGGCGTGTGTGTTTGTATTTTTGCAAAATGTTCTTCACAAAACACAGCATTCTGTAAATTATGTTGTTTATGAAGAGTGAGCACGTGTATGGTGGCCTATTAGGAACATAAAGTTTTTTTATATCTTCCCTAGTTTTTTCTTAGTTTTATTGTTTTTTTTTCCCCCTTTTATTTTTTTTTTAATTTACTTTGATCTATTCAGTTTTATTTTCAAACTGTAATTATTTTTCAAAAAAAAAAAAAGAAAAAAAAATTTTAAAAAAATTATTTAGAAATTAAAAAAAAATTTCGCACGTGGCCCATGAGGGCCGTAAGCCCACAGAGGCCATAGCCCATCAGGCATTTCGACTTATGCACAGACAGTAAATTGTGCGGGAAAGACAAAATGGCGACAAGAGTTGGAAATAGCGATTGGCAAGAAGGTCAGAATTTTAGGGATGATTTGATCAAGTATGTGAAGCAAAATTTGGCCCAAAAGGAGATCTTAGACTTAGTTCAAATCAGGTATCCTATGCATGCATGGAGCCATCGTACTATCACTCGTCGACTCCAATATTTCGGCATCCAGTTTATGGAGTATAGCGTGGATATTGACAATGTACGCAAAGCTGTCGAGAAAGAAATGAACGGTCTTGGCAGTCTACTCGGCTACAGAGCTTTGCATCAGGAAATTTGTCAAGCTGATCACACCGTTGATTTGGGACATCTAGCCTTCCAGTAACAGGTTCGATAAATCTGATGTGAAGCAATTTCCAATTCTTTATTTGGCTTGCATCGGTGTGAGATGGTCCCCTTTCACCAGAAAGGAAATCACACAATATATTGGTAAGCTGGAAGTGTTTTTTTGCATGCTTCTTTAATATTTTGGAGCATGGCTTCGTAGTCGAGGGGAACCAAGGTCAGTACACCGATATGTGAATATTTTTGGCACTTGCCTTCAACAGATGAGGAAAGGCATTGCACTGTTAGAAATTCAAATCCATTTGACTCTGTTTGCTGTTCCCTGCTCTTTCCTTGCACACTCTCACACTTAACGCATCCCAATCCGGCTTTTTCTGCTTCGACATTTCGTAAAATCATCGCTAGTGTTTAACAAATGGCATAAACACAATCACTATCCTAGAATGTATCGGGGATATCTAAAGTCGAAATGCCTGATGGGCTATGACCTCTGTGGGCTTATAGCCCTCATTGGCCACGTGCGAAATTTATTTATTGTTTTTATTTATTATTGTTTTTTTTTTTAAATAATTACAGTTTGAAAATAAAAAAAAATAAAAGGGAAAAAAAAAACAAAAAAATACAGAATAAAACTAAGAAAAAAAACTAGGAAAGATATAAAAAACTTTATGGCCCTAATGGGCCACCATACACATGAATTTGCCTTCTCATCCCTAGTTTCTGCGGTCCACGCAAGGAACACCTGGGACCATGACCCCCTTTTGGCGACCAAAACGCATTTTAAGACTTGGAAGCCCGAGTAATAAGGGTTAAGCAAAGGACCTAATCTGAATGACTTTATTTATGCTCCCAAAGGGGTTCTTCTGCAATAATTTACAAATAATTGAAAACTATATCTAAATCATATGTACAATAATATGAAACTCTGACATACTGACTTCGCTCAGATAAATAGCTGCGAAACCATTCTCGAGCGCTATGACTCAGTCCAAGGGATTGTAATTTTACATGAAGTGTAGCATGCTTCAACTTGTCAAATACTTTTGATAGATCTAAAAGTACCATAAGCATCAGTCTTCCACGTTGAGGGTTTCACAAGAGTGCATCGCTTTATTCCTGCTCTGATGTGTAAGACAGTGGTTTTTATTCATCTAAGAAATCAGTTCGTTTATGCGCTCACAAACTTTCGATGCCGCTGGTAGCAACGACACAGGGTGGTTATTATTTGCGATCTCGTGGTCACTGTCCTCAGGTAGGGGCAGTGTGAGAATTGGTAGGATACAAGACAAAGCATCTTTAAGGACTGACATTGGAATGTTATCATATCCAGGGGCCTTGTCAGAAGAAAATGACATCGCTATTCTTGTCGTTGCTAGATACTGCGTGGAAGCAAAACTTGTCTGCCTTTGAGATGTACAACTGCGAAGTTCTAAGTGACAGCAGAGGCAGGTTGTGCAAATCTTTCAAAGACTGAGAATCTTTGGAGGCCTTTACACCAACAGAAGTAAAAAAATTGGTTAAATTCATTAGTGAACTCCTTCAGATTTCTTGTGTGCACTAGCTGGGAACATTCTCTGCGAGAGATACAATTCCAGATGACTCTCCATTTAGAGCTGGTGTTGCTGCTGCTTTCTAGTTTCCTCTTTATAAATTCCTTCTCCGCATTTCTGAGCTCAGACTTGACTCTTTCCCGTAATGAGTAATATTTCTCACAATCTACAGGCAACTGGGTTTGACAGGCGTGCCTCAGCAGAATATTCCTATTGCGCATCAGATCTTGAATTTCTGCGTCAACAAAAGGGCATCAGCAGTGTTTAATCTTTATAATTTTAAAAGGAGCATGCATGTCCTGAACGTTGATAAACTTGTTATTAAAGTTATCTAGCATTTCGCTAGCATCATCAGCCAAGGCAACTTCATCCCAAGGAATTCGCTTAAGGTCCTCAACAAATTGTTGACCATAATAATGTTTGAATGATCGCATTTGTACAAATCTAGGTGGAGGTTTAAGAATCTTTAGTTTTAGTGTGGCTTATACTAGATAGTGATTGCTAATGTGGCATGGTAGCACTTCAGAGCTCTCCACTAAATTGATGTTAGATGTTATAATGACATCCAGTAGAGTCGACGAAGTTTCTGTCACCCAAGTTAATAAGCTGAATTAAATTTACACCCTTGCAGAAATCAAGGAGAGCAGCCACTTTGAAACAACCTGGCTCCAACAAATTACAATTCAGATCACCAGTTGGTATTAAACGAAGTATAAAGGCCACGTAAAACAAGGAAAATATTGAAGAAATATTTACAGACTAAATTATGCAGCTGCACGCTGGCGCATTACAATTGTATTCAGCAGTCATTCAATGACACCCCTTGCTTTTGCACTCTTTTGCTGGGGCATCATAAACAATTCTTACTTTGGTGGTCACAGCATCCATTCAAATTACGGCGAGGTGTGGTAAATAGTGTACCCGATCGGCAGTGTCTAACTCTGGAAGGTGTTCTATAATTCCCGATTCTAGCTGCTCTCTAATTATCAAATCATACTCGGCTAGCAATACTGGTTCCTTTCTCAACCTCTTAACTTGCCCCCTTAAACGTGACAAACTGTTGTCGTAATTTGTTGGTAGAGTCAAGTGACCTACTTTCCACGGTAAGCAGGCGGAGTATCTCTCTCTGTTGAAACTAAAATCATCTCTAAACACCTCTTGCACTTTGTTGACCTCTCTGATGCCAAGACTGTCTAGGTCCCACAACTTGTGGATTTCGTTTTCTAAAGGGCACATCACACATCCAGTTACGACAATCTTAACACTCACTGAAGTCACACTTGTTCCATTCTCTACTTTCAGTGGGCCTGACAAAGCCCACCCCAACTTGGTATTAATTGCTACAAGACTCTGTCCCCTCTTATGATATTCCACAAATAGTCTGCTCCAATGAGCAGGTCTACATGCAAGACATCTTGTGCAGGATTTACATCTGAAAACCAGAGATCAGCTAAATGTGAGCAATGATTCTTAATTAATTCTACGTGAACATTGGTCATGCTAGTGGTTACTGGTACTACTTACGATTCTAATGATAGAATCTTTCTGCCCCCTACCAGACTTAAGTCAACCTTAACGACGTCCCTTAGCACGCCTTGTTTTTTCTCTTCAAACGCAGTTCAATTTAACCATTCCATTCTCACTACTGGAATAGAATTGGTTTTAACCACTCTAGAAGTAATAGGGACTTACAGACACTGCCCAATGGTCGACGTCATGATGCAGGAATGCTTAAAGATTCTGGCCTGCTAACTAGCCTTGAAAGAGAAGCCTACAGCCCAAGAGGGGATGTTCCGTGTCTCTATGGAGACCCCGCCTACCCCTTTCATCCTCATTTAATGGCCCCCTACCCAATAGGGGAGGTCCAAGTATTTACAGCAAACATGCAAGCACTTAATGAAGTAACGAGTGCTGTTAGGGTGTCAGTTGAATGGCTGTTTGGTGATGTCTTGAACGACTCTTGCATGTCTATATGGTAACAATACTTCAACATTCTTTCGACTTGACCCCCTAACCGTTCTAGACTATTTGGTCTAATAGTTAATAATGAGTACACAAACTGAGCAAATGTGAAATAGCCAGGGAAAGATTTTAAAACCCCACTTAACTCAGGATCAAAAGGCTTAATTCCCATTATACTTTCTCTCATGTACGAATGTTTTCACTCATATCATATTTTCAGAGTTGTTGATTTTACCCAGGACAAATTAACAAAAAGTAAGATAAACAAAACACATTAGAAACTGAATTTAGAGTTAAGATTGGTTCTGGATTCTAATTTCATTATCATTGTTTATTGTAAAATTAAATGCATTAATTATGCCTTAAGATAAAACCATAGAATGTAATGTTATCCATATATGACAAGTGTGACAACTTCATTGTGGACTGCCCACAGTCAAACTCAATTCAAACTACAAGTTCCAAGTCTGCCAAACATAAGTTCAAGCTTGTGACCACCATGGTACCCATAATCAACACTTGCATTAAAAGAAAACAAGAACACAAAACAAGTCTGATTTTGTATGGCAACCCAGTTTTCCATTAAAATTTTCTTTAGGTCACGCACTGCTGGGTGATATGTCGTGACAAATGGTAAAACTCTCGTTTGAGTCCTTTTTCTTTGTTGGAGTGCCAACCTTCTGTCTTTGAAGCAGACGCCTGTTAGGGACCTCTCAATGAAGTTATTAGGGTATCCTCGCGTTTTGAGGCGTAGTTTAAAGTTTGAGAGGCACCCTTCAAATGTAGTCTGTGAAGAGTTTGTTCTGAGGAGTCGTGTTGCTTCGCCTTTGATAAAACCTCGTTTTACACCCGGAGGGTGACATGAGGTGAAATGCGTGTATTGCAAGGTTTCTGTCAGCTTGTAGTGGGTCCTGATATCGAGGATAGAGTCAGTTTGAAATCTATCCCCTATTGTGTCGAGGAAAGTGATTTCCCTCTCTGATGGTTCAGAGAATACACTGTTGTAACTTTCAACACGTTTATTTGTGTTGCTTACATGTGTCGACACAATATTCGTGTGTTGCAGGAGCCTTTTCTCCAATTCGGCTAGTTTTACATTGTCGTTGTTTAGAATGTTTGAAGGGAATAATTTTCTTTAGATAAGTGAAAAACACATTGCATCTACTGGTATTTTCATAATTTCAACAAAAAAAATAAATTCTCAGCCTCGGGCTTATTCTTAAAATGTTCTTACAACCTCAAATTCAGCCTAGGCATTATTCCTATAGAAAAAAGAGTGTGTTGCCAAGTTTGCACTAAAGTGAGCTTTGTTTTCAATCACTGGCTCATCACTAGAATTAAGTAAACTGTAGGCTTGTACCCCACCATTTTTTCTAGGTGGTTTAGAGCAAGGATTAATGATCTTTGAACACAGTCTTGCGACATTTCATGTTGATGGCATTCCTGAATTCGGAGGGATTTGCCACCATTGCAAATTCTTCGGGAAACCTAATTTTGGCCGCCTTAAATATATTTTTCATTCTATTTGGGAACAGAACCTGTTTAGTGACTGTACTATCTCTATACTTTCTGACACCCCCAGTCAGACTAGAACTGGCCAACTCTTTCTTGTTGAACATGCCATCCATCAATTTGAATACAAAACCTTTGCAATTTGTTGAATTCGCAGTAGCAAAATTGATCAAGTCGTGGGAAATTGGCCCATTGTAGGAGGCAAGTTGGGTGTCCCCCTCATTCAACAGGTTGGGAGGATTGGAATGATTAGGAGTTTTCCCCCAAAGAACACGAACTTGAATGTCCGTCCATTTGCACTGAGCTACTAGAGCTTCCACAAGGACCAGCTGTAAATTCATGGAAAATGGGCTCAGCATGGGTGGCAAAAGAGGAAGGCGCGCTTTCTATTGGGGTGTCCTCATTATTCCTTGTGTTAAATGAAGTAAGGTCAGTAAGGTCATCCAAGTTGAAGCACGGTGTTTCATCGACACCAATTGGGTTAGAACGGCTTGAATATGGAAGTCAGGTATTATGCGGATCTTGCGAGGAAGGAGGAGTGATAACAGGGGTCGACATGCAGTTGACTTTAGTAGGAGTGGATTCCATTGAAACTGGGGTCATTGAACTTCTTGCTGGTTGAAACTGAAGACAAAGCTGCAATCTGCAGAGCTTCTTCTCTTTTCTGAAGTCTCTTGTTCAATAGCTGATTTATCGCTATTAAGCACTTTTGAATTTCGGTTTGATTTTGCAAAAGTTTTTCTTGGTTTTGACAAATTTCTTTTAAAGCATCTTCAAACTTCAGCTTTTCCAAAATGTCATCAATCTCATCATCACCCCACATTTTGTCCTGTATAAAGGCAGCAAGATAGTCAAAGATTTTCATCAGGTTAAATGGATCACACAGAACTCAGTTTTTACCAATGGAACTTGACAAATTACTCGTGAGTGACAATATTCAAGTTTTGTGTCGGCAAGAAAACATGCTTCCCGAGCATTTCAAACGTTACAAATCTTAACAACAATTACTTTTGAAAAACTGTTAGGCAAAATGTTTCCGAGCCTCCGTTTGTACTTTCTTTAACTATTCATTGGTTGCATGAAGTCGTAACTTCTTTTGTCGTTTTGAGCAGTTATTTGTATGTTTCATCTCAATTTTGTGGAGGTTACCGTCTAAAGTTTTGATAAATTTCATGACACAGCTCATTTAACCCCTATACAGACTTGCACAGGTATTAAAATAATCATAATACGGAGGAATGTGAAATAAGGCTTTCACCGGAAAACACTTCTTTATACAACTGTATTAAATTGATTCAATGGACAAACTTTGTTTCGCTTCTGTACAAAAAATTGAGGTAATCCAACATTGACAAAATTGTATACTCACCAAATCCTGCAGATCAGAGAACTCCCCTTCTTCGTCTTCAGTGGCTGCTTCCTCGTCACTACCCTAAAAGCAGAGTCTATCAACTTTAAGTGATTTGGACAAAAAGTCTTAAACACCGTGTTCATGTACATAGTGTGTAAGAGAAATTTTATTGTTGAGTTCATTATGGCAGAATACCATGGGCTCCTGCAGAAAACATATATTATTTGCCTCTCGAAAGGATTCTGAATAAACGGGTCAGAGGCACAAAAAAACTGATTAGTTATTTACGGGTACTTTTACCATTTTCATATACTTCACGTTTTATAATAATACTTTATTCAAATACATATATGCATATAAACAAAATACATGATACATATATGAAAAGGTACCCGAACTAAAATTCAAAAGTATTATGAAAGAATAGTAAAAGTGATACTTATAAAGGTGAAAGTATGTACAATGGAAATTAGCGACTGTGTCAATAATTGTTAACCATTTTTTAAAGGCAGTTTTGAATTTGTTAACATTAATTTTGTCAGTACAAAAATGGCCATTTGGCAAACTGTTCCTGTCTTTAACGATTCTCACGAAAAAGGAGTACTTAAAGGAGTTAACTTTACCTAATTTAGTTTGCATTTTGTATGGATGGTTGGCTCTAGTGTTTTTACTTTTACAGAACTCGGGAACTTGGGAAATCATTAAGACTATCAAAGAAACGCGATAAAATGAAAATTAAACGCGTGCGTGACATCTTTCTCCGTCGCAATTTTAATGTATTGTGACGATATGTGTAATGTTATGGCAAAGATCAGAAAGATAACTTTTCATCCCAGCTAACGAGTACAAGCACACGTGTATATTCCGTCTCATCCTCCTGCGCATGCTCAAAACCTGATATGTTTACATCTCCTCCCTAAAACTTTGCCAGGTGAAAGAAACAAACTTGGTCTCTAAATTGGAACCTAAGTAATGCAAGTATTGTTCAAATTGAATCCAACGCAACAAAATTCTCAGACGGTTAAGCCGAGTTGTTCTGATTAACAAAGTTTAAAAGTCCAGCCTTGATGGCTTCTTTACAACACGACCACTTCTGGTTGTCAGATGTTGATCGGCACTTCCCTCACCAACTGTAGCTGGTTTCTGGGGTGTCTGGGGTAATCCTGGTGACGGGACTTGGTGAGATGTAAATGTAGGTGCACTGGGCTGTGGTGGATTGTCTTGGCTACAGAGCAGTTGACCTTCAAGGCTTGGTGCTACTTGGCCTGACGGTTTTAACTGTATTCTGTTGCGCCTTAGTTCAGAACCACTGTTTGTCTCTACAATGTAGGATCTTGGCTGGTTCATTTGCTCTTTCAGTGTTGCTGGAGTCCAGGTCTTGGTTTTTGGTTGAAACACCGACACTGGTTGGCCTGGTACCAGCTTTTGTAGCTCACGTGTGGACTTGCCATCATGCTGCTGTTTCTGAACATCTTGGCGGTGCTGCAGCTGATCTTGGTGGCATTCTTTTGCTTGTGACCGTTGGAGTCGTCCACTGCTGGGTAGTTGTGTGCGATATTCTCTATTGTTCAGTAACTTGGCTGGTGATGGTAAGTTGCTATCAACTGGCGTGGTCCGGTATGACAAGAGCGCAAGATACAGGTCCTGTCCTGCAACCTCGACTTCCTTAGAAGGTTCTTTACGGTTTGTACCATCCTTTCTATGAACCCATTGCTCTTTGGATACACTGGTGAGCTAGTAATGTGATTGATACCCCATTGGTCACAGAACGCTGCAAATTCCTTGCTGTTGTATTGAGGGCCATTGTTAGATACCACGGATTCTGGTATACCATGTTCTGCAAAGATTGATTTGAGGTGGTTGATTAACGATGGGGTATTTGCTGTAATAGTCTGCGACAGTAAGCGGCTGTAAAAACTTTACTGCAGCTTATGTCTGCTAACCTATTTAAGAGAAAAGTTCGGTCACCATCTGCAGACGTTTATGTCAAAATACCTGAAGAAAAAAGGACGGGAGACCACACTGTGTCAGAATATAGTGGAAGGTGAGACGAAGGGTTGGGCCGACCACCTGCAATGGCGGCAGAGATTGCCACAAAGATGGACTTGGTACTGCATAAATTGGATAATATAGAGAGCAGGCTGAACAGTGTATGCTCGTCAGTAGCCAACATCGAAGAAGCGTTAACCAACCTTGAAAAAGATGTTGCGGACCTGAAAGTTAAAACTGAAGGCAACGAAACAGACGTAAGCCAGCTCAAAGAAAGGGTGGATTTTAACGAGGGAGATATCGCAGTGGCGAAGCATGATGCGGCGGCTGTAAAACTAGAAGCAGAGAAACTTAAAATGAACCTGCTGTATTTTGAAACTTACAATAGGAGAGAAAATTTAAAGTTCTTCGGAATAGAGGAAAATACAAGCAACGTCGCCGAAGGTACCAGAGACACGAACATGATCGAAGATACGAAGCAAGTCATGTACAACTTTCTAGAGCAAGAGTTGAAGATCAGCAATGCTAGAGACAGAATAGAGTTCCAAAGGATCCACCGTCTGGGTAAGCCAAATAACAAAGGTCCTAGACCAATTATTGCTAGATTTCTGCGCTACACTGATAGAGAAGTCACAAGCCCGCAAGCATCTGAAGGAAAAAGATTTCTCCGTCTTCGATGATATTCCTAAGGAACTTTATGACTTAAGGAAAAAACAGCGAGAAAAACTTAAAGATGCGAGGAAGAAGGGTCACACAGCGTTTTTCAGTAAGAAATATCCGGACAGATTTATATGTTGATGGAAAATTTATTTCTCAAGATGAGCCTTTCGCTTAATTTTCAAATTTACATATGTAGATTTTGGACAGGTCAACTTTCGGTAACCCAGAGATGCGGAATCATTAAATTAATCCCCAAAAAAGATACAGAACCTTACTTTATTAAGAATTGGAGACCAATAACCCTTTTGAATTGCGACTACAAAATCGCGACCAAAGCTATTGCGAACAGATTAAAAAAAGTTTTACCGAACGTTGTAGATAACGATCAAACTGGATTTCTTAAAGATAGGTTTATCGGGGAGAATATTAGACTCATTGATAGCATAATCCACTACGCATTTGCTAACAAAGAACCTGGTCTTCTACTTTTTCTTGACTTCGAAAAAGTATTTGATACAGTGGAGTGGCCTTTCATTCAAAAAACATTTAAATATTACAACTTTGGACAATCACTAATTAACTGGATTAAACTATGCTACCATAACACAGAAAGCTGCATTCTTAATAACGGATGGGCCAGCGACTTTTTTAAGCTCGAAAGAGGAGTTAGGCAGGGCTGCCCTCTTTCTCCGTATCTTTTTATTCTCTGTGTTGAGGTTCTAGCGGACGCAATCAGGAAAAACCAAAATATCAAAGGCATCTTTGTGAATGAAAGTGAAATAAAAATTAGTCAGTATGCAGATGACACCACTTTAATACTCGATGGTTCTAGGGAATCTCTTACATCTTCTCTGCATATATTGGATAATTTTCAACGGGTGTCTGGTCTTAAATTAAATAACAAAAAGACGGAAGCCCTTTGGATTGGTGCTAATGCCGAAAAAGAAGACAAATTATGCCCAGAAAGAGACCTAAAATGGGTTAAAGGAAAGACCAAAGCGCTTGGAGTATGGTTCTCGACTAATCTCGACCTAACCGCAGAGCTGAAATTCAACGAAAAATTGATAAAAATAAAAAATAGCCGAAGCTGTTGGGAGTGTCGTCAACTTACCCTTTTTGGAAAAATTACTGTTTTAAAAAGCTTAATTGCGTCCCAACTTGTATACATTTTGTCTCCCCTCACGACTAATTACCGTGTCTTAAGGGAAATCAATAGTCTCTTCTATGATTTCTTATGGGACGGTAAAGGCGACAAAATTAAGAGGGAAGTAATGATTAATGACTATGATAAAGGCGGTTTAAAAATGATTGATATTGAATCTTTCAATAAAGGATTGAAAACTACCTGGGTCAAAAAATTTACTGATGTAAACAATCACGGAAAATGGAAACTTTTTTTTGACTTAGAACTCCGAAACTACGGCGGCAGAGCCTTTTTCAGCGGCAACCTTAGCAAAAGTGACTTGTCAAAGTATGTCAATTTATCCTATCCATTTATAGTGGAAATCTTAAATATTTGGTCTGAAATCACTTTCGAGAATAATACAGACCGTTTTCGCTCACAGAGCCTTTGGCACAACTCCCTTATAAGAATTGATAACAGACCAATCTTTTACGAAAAATGGCAGCAAAAAGGGATAAACAGGGTTTCGCATTTGATGAAAGATTCAGCTAACTTTCTATCCTTTTCTGAATTCAAAGATCGGTATAGTATCACTGAAACAAATTATCTTGCTTTTTACAGGCTGTTATCCGTTTTAAAACAAAAAATCAAAGTACCCTTATGCAATAATACAAATATACAATACGAAAGCTTTTATACGAAATTTATGAAAGCAAGTAAACCAAGCAGACAGGCCTATAAAAAAATAATTGGTCTTAAACAAAGGTGTCCAACTAATATTCAAGAAAAATGGGCTAGGGATTGTGCCTTTAAGGCTCATGAACCAATAGACTGGGGTGCGGCGTACCAGCTATCTTTCCAGTGTACAAGATCTACAAAACTAATTGTATTTCAATTTAAATTGCTGCATAGACGATTGGCAACTAATGACTTTCTTAAAAAAGTAGGAATAAAAGATAACGACCTTTGTAGTTTCTGCAAAATTGAGAAAGAAAGCCTAATTCATCTTTTCTGGTCCTGTAGAGTTGTCTCTACTTTCTGGCAAAGCTTTAAGAAGCTTCTTGTAAGTCAAAATCCTGCGTTGAGAACATACAACCTTTCTTTAAATACAGCTTTAGGTCTAAGGCCAGACACATCAAAGAATAAACAGAAACTTAATTTTAATCTTCTTGTGGCGAGATATTATATATGGATCTGTAGGACACGCAACTTGTCCCCTGAAATGAGACATTTCTCTGTCTTTCTGGCGTGTTACAACAGCCTCAAAACTTGAGCAGCGTCAAATGATAATCTTTAGAATTCTAAGAGGGTGATAATTAAAAATTAAACGTATATACCAACAAGCAACTGCTTAAAAAAGAAAGTAAACAAACAAACGAAGAAAACCCTAAGGCTAACACGTGTATTGTATGTAAGTAGTAAGTAGTTTTTTAATTAATTAATTAATCTATTAATACAATGTAACTTATTGTAGTGTAAGTAATGTAAGTAATTGTATTGTAAGTAATTATCTAGTAAGTGATGTAGATAATTGATTTGTGACTGTACACTGTTGGGACAAATAAAGATTGTTGAACTAAAAAAAAAAAAAAAAAAAAGTATTGAGCACCTCCATAGTCGAACAAATCACATCCAAGCCTCTGCCATGGATAACTGGGTACATTGTGTGGATGCAATGTTTCTTTTGGTTGCTGTTTGGAAAACTGTGCACATGTCGGACAGTTCTCTGTCATCTGTTTGATGTCCCTTGATATGCCTGGCCAAAACAGGCTGTCCCTTGCTCTCAGGAGACACTTCTCTGTTCCCGTATGACCTTGGTGTATAATTTGTAACATCTGTGGGTGTAGCTTACTGGGAATTACGAGTTTGTGTCCCTTGAGAATGAGGCCATTTTCAACACTCAGGTCCTCTCTGAAGTTCCAGAACTCTTTCAGGTCTTGTGGGTACTCATTTGGATATTCTGGCCATCCATGATACACGACATCTTTTAAGTGACCGAGTACAACGTCTTGATCAGTGTACTCTCGTACTTCATCTAGTTTGGCAGGGCTGGCTGGCAGTGTTCGAGAGATTGTGTCCAGTTCCACCACGGGGACTTGGTTGTCTTCTGCAGGGGACTCCATGTGGCTAATCCTGGAAAGGACGTCTGCTATCACGTTGCTTTTTCCTTGAATGTACCTGATCTCCACGTTGTATTTGGCCATTTTAAGTAGGAGCCTCTGAAGGCGTGGTGGTGCGCTCGATATGCTATTCTTCCAGATGCTTTCGAGCGGCTTGTGGTCAGTTTCGATGACCACCTTCTTACCAAATACGTAGTGGTTAAGCTTTTTAAGCAACCAACAGGCAGCGAGTAACTCTCGCTCTATGTTGCTGTATCGAGACTCAGTTTCAGTTAGGGATCGACTGGCATAGCACACTGGTTTGCCCTCTTGCATCAGCACACATCCATTGCCTTTAAGGCTTTCATCAGACTGGATTAGGTTCTCCTTTTCTGGGTCGTAATAGGCTAGGACTGGTACTTCAGTGATTGCTTGTTTGAGGTTCTGAAATGCCCTTTGGTGTTCTGGTTGCCACACGAATGGTACATCTTTTTTCATCAGCTGTCGCACAGGTTCTGACACTTGGGCTAGAATGGGTGAGAACCTGTTCAGGTAGTTAATCATGCCCAAAAAGCACTGCAGCTCTGTAAGGTTCTTCGGGGATGGCATATCACGGATTGCTTTGATTTTGGTTTCGCCAGGGCGGATCCCATTGGGGGTCCATGTGAGCCCGAAGAAGGATGCTTCCTTCACTTTAAACTGGAATTTGTCCGAGTTAAATCTCACATTGTTCGCTCTTGCTCTGTCAAGGACAGTGAGTATGTGCTGATCATGTTGTGCTTCGCCCGTGCCATAGACAAATGTGTCATCTGCAATACCGCTGAGCCCTTCAAGTCTGCCAAAGACCATATCCATTTTTTCTTGAAACACATCTCCACTGCACGTAAGGCCAAATGGAAGTCTTGTCCATCTATGCTTTCCCCATGGGGTGTTAAAGGTGCACAGCCTACTGCTTTCCTTGTCAAGACTAACTTGCCAAAATCCACTGCGTGCATCAAGGATACTGAAGTGGGTGGAGCCGTTGACTTTCGGTATCACATCATCTATGGTTCTCAGATAGTAGGGGTTGCGCTTGATTGCTTTATTGAGATTCCGAGGGTCCAAGCACAGACGGATCGACCCGTTGGGTTTGATGGTGACCACAGCAGAGTTAACCCAAGGGGTATATTCATCTTGGACCTCAACCAGAATTCCAGATTCTTTTAACTGGTCTAGCTCTTCTATGTAGGCTTTCTGTAGTTGTACTGGAACCTGTCTTGGAGCATGCTGTACTGGGGGAATGCCAGGGTTAGTTTCGATGTGGTATGGGGGTCCTGGAAAGCAGCCAATTCCTGTAAAGACATCCTGATATTCTTCCAACAAATAGTCCTTTGTCAGTGGGAAGGGGTGTTGTTTGCCTCTGATGTCAAATAGTTTGACAGTATTTGCATTGGGCATGGGCTTTTCACTTTGTACAACATTCTGGGTGGTTGCATTTGTGCTGGCTGTGACTGGCCAGTTGAGCTTTAGGAGGTTCAGATCTTGTGCAGACATGTTACCAATTATGGCAGGGCCATCAACGTCAACAACTTCTGCTTGGATAACTCTAGGGTTGGAATTGTTAGGACCCTTCACATATATTTGGCAAGATCCAAGATTTGGGATCTCGGCTCCGCCATAAGCAGTTAACTTCACTGTAGGTTGTTGTAAGCTTAGTGTCTCAGGGCTTAGTTGCTTGTATAGGGACTTGGGTATAATGTTTGTTTCAGCGCCTGAGTCTATCTTACAGAGTGCATTCATTTGTTTTCCTTCTGGCATCAATGCAAAGGAGACTTCTAGCGGAGCCTTTTCTCTACAGGATACAACGTCTACACTCATGGCCAGGGGTGTTGCTTCAATTGGGCCCAGGAACACATAATCATCTAATGATTGGGTAGGCTCTGACTCAGGTATGGCGTTGTTATTACTAGTATCTTCCATTACGACTTCACGCCGGTTTAAGTGTGTCTTTCTGAAATGGGTGATACTGCTGGATTTTTTTGCTTGAAGGCTCAGTTTATTCCTTTGGGCATTACCTTCGGCAGTTGCTGAAAATGTGTCGGGCACTTTCGGTTTTATTCGTTTCGAAAAAGGTGAGATATTTTGGAAGAAGACCAGGAAGAAGGCGGAAGCGACTTCAAAAGACTGGAACAATAGCGCAATTAAGCTACCTTGAGTGAACGGAATTGCGAACGTATCCTTTTGTTCTTAAACTTGTAAATGAACTCCAGAATCTGCAGACATTTTGTGGATTCGTTTTTTTTTTTCGCAATGTATTTTGAGCTTTCATATGTCTTTACCAATAAAGAGCGTGTTCATAGCTTTAAAAAGAGATCTTGAACGAGTTACTTTGATCGCCGTAGGGGAGATTAGTTTTGTTTATTGCCGAACGGCGGGCCCGATTCGCGAAGTTAATTATTATGTGTAGCCATGATCTTCTGACTCACGTTTTGTTCAACGCAGCATGCGTTGAATCGAATGCCTAGATCGTTTTAATGACTTTAAACTTTTCCTTTTGGCTACAAGTGTTTAATTGAAGAAGTTCCAAAAGCATATAAAAGAGATATAAATGAGAATTCATTTCTCTGTACAAGCCGAGTGAGTGGTTTGTTTACAACTCGGGCGCGCGGGCCCCCTAACCTTTGAAGTGTTGTCTTGAACGTCTTTGAAGTAGTCTGTTCCCCCAGAATAAAAGAAATTATTTTATCAGCTTTATTTCCGAACAAGAAAGCGATTAAAACCTTGATTTATGTGTTTGTGAACGTGGGGAGCTCTATCTCTGGCCACGAATTAAGCGGCCCAATTAAGCCTTGCGTGCGCGTATTTGTTGAAATTCCGACAGTCGTCACACTATAAACACACAAGTATACGCGCCGTTTTTTGTTTTTTTTCCATCAAGAATCATCAAGCTTACTATAAAAGATTTTACGCAAAGAAGAGTAAAATTTAAAGCCCAAGAAACACGAAACAAAAGAAAAAAGCCAAAGAAAGACCAGCTATCAACTTCGAAGTTGGGTTGTAAAGTACACTTTCCTGGTTTTGTTTATGCTTGCATGTGTCATGACTCGTATCAAAAACCCGGCACAATAAAATCGCATTTCATTTCCTTCCTTGAATAAAATGTCTCAGAAAACTAAGAGGAAAGTGTACAGTCATTAAAGACTCTGATTTATTTCTATGTGATATTTCCTTTGAAATGATTGCTCGCTTTGGTTGCATTGAAAATATTTACATCCGGTTATACGCGAGCTTGCTTTGCGCGCATCCACTCGCTGTTAAAAAGTATGCGGTTTTAAATTCGATCAGTTATAGACTAATTAGCCACGCACTGAAAGGCATAGGAAGTAAAATCAGTCAAGCAGATTCCCAGGAGATTTTATTCAGTCTGATAACAAAAGAAATACATCTCACCTACATCAAAGCGGTTGTGCTCTTCACGATCTTCGGAAGGATGCTGGCTAGTCGGCAAATGCTTCGGAATGAATAAGCAATGAGTTTAAACAATAGCTTGAATATATGAATGCTTAATAACCTCAAAATTTGAGGTACACATTTAGACCGGAGCGGAGTTGTAATGTTCAATCTCATGCACATCCTTCTCTTTAAGTTTTGAAAAGCATACCTTGGCAAGGTGTCCCACCTTTTGGCAGTAATGACACGTTGCATTTCTTGCTGGGCACTGTTCATGAGAGTGAGGGCCCCAACCACAATTCCTGGAGAGCTGCGTTTTTCCTGACTTGTTGCCTTTTGGGTTTTGCCTTGATCCACCGGCTACTGGGTTCAGCTGGTTGCTTTGGAATTGGTTTCTCGTGGTTGAGCTAACAGGGTGTACTGCTGATACTACTGGGTTCATTAGCTGAAGCTGCTTGTCTGCTGATTCGTCTGCCTTTGCCATTTCTCTAGCTTTACTAAATGTCAGAGCATTTCCTTCTTTGAAACACTCCTTTCTGACATGGTCTGAATTCATGCCGAGTACAAGGAAGTCTCTCAAGAATCGATCATGATGTTCCAATGGATAGTTGGCTTCTTTGACAAGGATTCTAAGCTTTGCAATAAATTCTTCTAATGATAGTGTACCTTGTCGAAGATTGTGTAGCTCCCAGGTGGCGATCAGCTCGTTTGAGTGAGGTTTCACGTAGTTTTCGAATTTCTTCCAGTAGTTTTCCAGTTTCTATTGTTCGTCTGCCGAGAGGCCCCAGCTGTTGAACAGCTCCAAGCCATGCTCACTGGCCCAGTAAAGCGGGTGCTTACACTGAATCTCTTTGTCAATTTTGGCCATCGGGCCCGTAAAGAGCAGTTCACAGCGTTGTTTTCACATTTTGAAGTGTGAGTATAGGTTTTCGTGCGTGCTCCAGTCCATGGTTGGACCCTTGTCAATGAATGAGGCGCTGGCGGCCATGTTGTTTTCTTGAATCGATCGTACAAGTGTCGTTCGGAAATTACGTCACTCTTCCACCTTCTCCAGTGTATCGAGCTAAATGGTATGTTTGGTTACTTCACGATCCCGCTTCTGACACCATGTAATGTTATGGCAAAGATCAGAAAGATAATTTTTTATCCCAGCTAACGAGTACAAGCACACGTGTATATTCCGTCTCATCCTACTGCGCATGCTCATAACCTGATATGTTTACAATATGTACATTCTGCACAAAAAATCAACCACTTTTGTTTCGTGGTTTCTTCCTACGTTTTGAGATGATGGAGAAATGATAAATGGATACTCACTAAATGATCTTGGTGCAATAATCCACTTTCCAGTTGACTTTCGGCTTTGTTTGTAGCTGTGTCCACATCTAGGTTCTCCTCGGGTGTCACTTCATGAACGCTTTTCCCAGTCTCGTGTTCTTTTAAGTATTCATATTTTGCTACTCTTCCACTTATCAGTGTTACCTGTTAAAAAAAATAAAGTCTTTGTACAAATTGGTACCAGGTTTATACGGACATATCGAGGGGACAAAATGGGTGTTCGCTCGATGTATACACTTCACAAGTTTTGCAATAAACTGGTCAAACTCGGAGTACTGTACAAAAAAAACATTTGGGCCAATTACTTTACTCATCAAGAAAGTACCCAGTATCCAGCATTGATAGATATTTTCAAACAATAGTACCGTCTGTGTACCCTATGTTAAACCAGTATTCGATTCATTGCATACCGCTGTTTCTGAACAAAAGAGACAAGTTGTAATCAGAACAGATACGATTTCGTATAACTGTATTTTTGTGTTGCGAATTTAACTTAGAGAATATTTACTCTGGAATAAATTTTGTCCTCTGGAGTACACTTTTGAGGGAAAAATGTTTGCGGTAATGTTTATTTGTGGGAACTTATTTTTGTGTATTGCTGGAAAAATCGTAAAAAAAACCCCCAAAAATTAGAACCCGCACAAATTTCGTGCCACGGTATAACCAAAATAGATTGGCTGACAAGTCACGCAAACGCAACTTTGAGATATGGGGTCAAAGTTCAGTTTTTAAAACCTAGTCTGGTCTCTCCGTCATCCAAAAATCTATTCAGATAAACTTAACCTGAAATGTATTTACCCTGCCGACAAGAATACGATGTTGAAAACCTTGTCTCACCTCTCCTCGGAAGCAGTCGTTTCTTGCCACCATTTCCGCCTCACACCAATCGTGGTTGTGACACACACAGACAAGATCCTTTTGCAAATGCTTTGGATGTTGTCGTTTTGGAAAATTTGATCTTATCACTGGCCGTCGCCTATCCAAAGGCCTTTCTCCTTCGGGTTTTCTGACTTCCAAGGCGCCTAGCCACGCGTCAAAATACCTTTTGTAGCCTGCCCAATGTATTAAAACTCTGCCACCATTGTCCACATCAAGAACAGTCCCATTCAGCCACTGTCCCAACACAGGATCAAATGCCTGAACCTTATCTCCATTCTTAAAGGCCGTCGAAGACTGTGAAAATGCAAAAAAAAGACCATGATTAGGAAGGTGAAACGTGTAAGGGTGGATTTACACTGTTGCAGAATTTCCACAGACGTGCGCCAAAAATGTTATGTGCGAGTAAAATCAGCGGAGGCACTTTTATGAAAGGCCTCGGAAAACGTAAAACTGAACAAGGTTCAAACAACTCTTACATTGCCTCTATTTTGTTTAATTTACTCAGTTGAAAATGAAAAACAAGAATTTGATGATTTGAGAAAGATCAATGAACGAAGCAAGTTTTCTAAAATATTTTAAACTCACCTCCATTATTCCTGGTTTTAGATGGACTTATACAAGTGAAGTAGAAAGTACACTTTATAGGTATGCTGTGAGCTTAGTGTAAGTGAAAGCACAATGAAGGAAGACGGCGTACATGATCTTTTATATTCAACTATTATACGTTCCGTGAGTTCAGCGACTCTAGTATTTCCGTTCTGCTTTCAATTGACTGTATTTTGGTTTGGTCGTTTTCCTTCTTTAGAAATTATCGATTTTGGAAAAGTTGCTTGAGTCCTTCAAGAATTGAAATAATCATTATCGCCCCACACCCAAATGTTTTACTAAATGCCGAGTTTAATTAAGACTCATGCTCAAAAAGTACTTGGGAATTCATCTGAAATTGAGCATTTCATTTACATCTAGTCATGGCAAAAAGTCCGTCAGAGTATCTTTTAACCATAGCATGCAACGTGTGATTATTAGATGTTTTATAGCATGTTGTGTGTTTTCGTGGTACACACGAACCCTCTAAAACATGACTCAATAGATCTTGCGTGTGACTAGGCCCAGTGTAGACTGACAATGACTAGCTACACGCTGATAAGAAGTTTCCCACAGAGTTAACATCTTTTACCTGATGTTGCAAGTCATGATACACTTTCAGCTTCTGTAAAAAAAAAGGAAAAAGAAAAGGAAAAGCGAGCTGGAAAATTGTTCACAATGGATTTTTTACCCCAAAGCATCATAATTCAAGTCTTTTCTTTCTTACCTTACAAGTTTATCGGGGCAACAGCATCATTGGTGTGCAAAGCTTGGTGCCAAGCTGCTTATGACCGTAGTTTGATCAAATTTTCTTCAGTTTAGAGAGAGAAAACTGAAAAACAATTTCATCATGCCGTACCATGCGTACGCTTAAAGAACAAGTACCGGTAAGTTACAAACCCTTTCTTAATATAGTCAGTTTGCTAGCTTGGGAATCAAAACGAATTTTGATGAGAGTTCTCGAAATGTGATTCGCTCTACGTTTCGTTAGACCAGCGTAGAAGAGTTTGTAAGTGATTACCGAATAGCCTTGAAGCAATCTTCGAACAAACATCCACGAAAGTATTACTATGATTATTTTACCATGGAGAATAAAGCAAGTTGTAAAGATTGTTTTGAGCGAAGTGGCTCTTTCATTATTTGGTTTAGTGACACATTTACAGGATCACATTCTTATCAGATAAATATGATACCCCATTACTCACCGCGGAATGTATCTGACTCCGATTGAATCGGCAAAGTTTTTTTATCATATCAGAATCGGCATCTAGTGGCCACAAATCGGCACCGATTCCAAACCATCAGAAAATTGATCGGGTCCGTTTCTGATGATCGGGTTGCCTATTTATATTTGGACGTGTTCCCTAAGGTATAATAATCTGTAGAAACCAGAGGAGGGAAAAATAACAGGTGCTGTTAATCAAACTACGTAAGCATAAGCTTATTTAAAACAGCAACTACCTTCTTTACATTCAGATATATTCAGAAATTAAATCGCACAACACTCAATTCTACGCCAAAACTGAGAGCCATTTCTCTGAAAACTTTATATTTATATATAAAAGAAAAAAAAACTGTACACACTTGTTTCGAACATCTCTGCTTTGCATCTTGAAAGAAAATCAATTTTAACAAATGAAGATAAAATCCCCTCTCGCTTGGCAGCCCCTGCAAATTATTAATATTCAATATGTTATTTCGGTAAGCTATCCTCAACGGGAACTTAAAACAACAGTTAGGAATGTATTTATACTTTCTTCTCGTCCGAACAGGAGATTTCTTTTGCTAACATGTTCGCCAAGAAGAATGTAAACACAATACTAAATTCCTAAGTATATTATATCCCACAAAAAAATACAATTCTCCACTTAAAATGTCAAGAAAACATACTCCAGCATGTGCGGTGATGATTACGTAAGAAACACTGAGGAAAAATAAAGAAAAACTGACATTTCATTGACAATGATTCTTACCGTGTTTAACTGTCTTCAAGACGACGAGAAACCGCAGGAAAACACACCATCTCAAAGCCCCAACGGTGACATTTCATGTGTTGTCTACGTTGCATGACACTCATCCAACCGTCATAGCCAACTGTAGCTGACAATCTTAAAGTCCCTAATAAATAATGATCAATGACTCCCAGAGTCGAATAACACCCTAATACGCTTAGTGCGACCCCCATGTCCCTTTATCTCTGCCTGCACAGTCTGGAGCGCTATCCTTTTGCTTGTCCCAACCATTGAAACGGGCATGCTAGAATCCTTAGGAAATGCTTGACTCGCTACTAAATCAGCACTATTATTTCCCCTCGGCGAGGCGTGTACCCCTGGCTCCCAATGTCGCACATGGCAGTGTGATGTTTGCCATTACAATTCTTACCCTTGATACTTGTCTGTACATTCGCGGCCCTTGTGACCCTTACGTAAACAGTTAAAACATCAATAAAACTTACGTAACAGAGTTCTACGCTTTCTTACGTCAAGTTCCTTCCTGCAATCCTTATGTGGATGATTCACTTGACAGAATGCACGTCCCTCTCTCTGGGCCCTCATATACAGCAGCTTCTCCAAAAGCATGGGAACCATGATGCTGGAGTATGCACCTTCATCCACCCCCAATGCCACCAGATCTCTGTAATGTGTCTTGATGATGTTGCAGAATGTCCTTAGTCTCAAAGTGTAGACTGGCGATGCCCCCAGCAGTTCGTTAATATGTGCCCTCTGGATTAGTGTTCTTTTGTCAAAGCAGGCCTTTAGAACTTCCACCGCTAACTGGTAGCGATCGCAGACTTGGTTGGCTTGTGTAGCATTCCTTGCAGGTATGAGAACTTATCTACATTGGAGAGGCCTTCGTTGTTGTGCACAGAGCTCTCGAAGCAGTCTCAAAACTCTTGCCACTCGCAAGGGCTGCCTCCGAATCTCTTCACTTCTAGTCTTGGGAGTTTAGCGCGGACAGTTTTGTGTTTGCTGCTGCTGCAGTTTATCAGGAATCATTTCAGGATTTTCCTTTACTGCAATCAATTTTCTTCCTCAATCATCAGCACTACCTCCCTGATTTCATCTTTGAGGCCTTCGCTCTCTTCTATCTCCATAGCCATGTCTCCTTCTGTTACAGACTCTTCGCCTTCCATGAGAGCCAAGATCCCCTCGTCTAATTGTGTCAGCGTTAGCAGTTTTTTTTTCTAGGCTCGTCTTCCAGGTCTTCAGTGTGCACTCCTGGATCCCTTAGCTGCCAGTCAGCTTTTCCTTCATCTGACCGATCAGTTTTTTCCCATGTCCTGTGACCCGCTCTGGATTGTCGCTTCCTTCCAATGTCAGCCATCATGTCTCAATATTTTTTTATTCTCTAGTGTCCGGCTCGAAGGACCAGTTGTTGTGGAAACCTCGCTGCTGGTCTTTCACCTCGCTGCTGGTCTTTCGCCTCGCTGGTCTAACAAACACTTGGACTGTATATCCGCTAACTTGTGATTTATTCCGTGGTCCTACCATGTACCTCAGGACTTACATTCAACTATACCCCAAATTCTTAAACTCTCTACAAAAAGACTCCCTACAAAAACTCTAGATTACAATATTCTGAACCTTCCTTTATATGTATCCTTACGCAACGGTATTTCTCTCAGATTACACAATGAGCAATGTCCTATGTTGTATTGTAACTAAATTGGTAAGCATATTTCTCAATGTTGCATGTTCCTTGACCTTATTTAGTGATCCAAACGTGGGTAACTACCAGGGTTCTTTAACATGCTAAATTGGACTTGTTCTGGTTTCACAATCTGTCACACAGTGTAATCAACACCGTAATCTTTTGGTTTTGACAAGTTGCGTGGTGAATCTAATTATAGTTTGACCTAGTATTAACTTTCATGACAACAATAGATGAAGTACACCATTGCACAATAGGCCTTTTTGCTTGCATCTCCAAACCCATGTAAATAACGAGCTGTCACACTTCCTTCACTTACTTGGTAGAGGCACCCATCAGTACCAATCTCTTTCATCAGGAAACAATTCGTCCCAGTCTATCCTTCCAGTACAAATCTCCTGATAAAGAATTTTCATACTTACCATAACGGGGCTGATCAGACCGAGTGGGTCAAACAAGCTGGCTAACAGACTCAACATATTGCATTTGGTTGACGTTTAACCCTCAGCCTTTTTAACGATGTGTTTGAAACTGAATTGAAGGGTGTCTGATTCGCAATTCCATGCCAACCCTAAAGCCCTTTCTTCCTTCGATCCTATGTGCATTACTATTTGGAATTTGGCGTACGTCTCTTCATCCGCAAGCCTACTCGCTCTCTCTGGTGCAGTCACCGTTTTTTTCTTGAAAACTAATCTCCTCCCGCAATACCGGGTCATTAGTGTTCCATTTGCCCAATTTGAACCCTCCCTGAGCCATCCTAATGTTTGCCTTGTTATATAACTTGGGGGCCCCTTAAGTGGTACAGTCCCCTGACACTAAGTGATCAGCATAGATGACTTAGTGTCGGCTTCCCCCTTATTGTTCTCCCCTTTTGAAACTCCCACAAGTAATCTGCGCCTATCAACAAGTCTATTTCGAGCTTTTCTTTCAATCGACAAACATCGAAAACCACAAGTCACGCAAATGTGGGAAATCATGCTTGACGACCTCGACTGCTCATTGCTTATGTGGGATATGTCCAGTACCACATAAACCTCAATCCTTTGAACCTTGCCCCCTTAAAGAGGCATGACAATAAACTGCACAACCTCCTGCAATCCTGACCTTGTAGTTCTCTGACTGAAGGTATTTATATTTAACCATTCCTTTCTTACAACTTCTAAAGCATAGCCACTGGCTGCCTTAGCTGTCATGAACGATCTAAGACTCCCCGAGTCAAACAACTCTCTTATTCTCCCTCTTTTACCCCCCTGGGTCTTGGGTTGGGCAGTTTGAAGGGTGATCCTACTTCCCGTTCCTACAAGCATACCATTACTACTGTTCCCACTTTTAACAGAATTTCCTGATGTCCACTGTCCGCCACACCCCCCCCCCCCCCCCTCACGGAGCGTTGTTGATGATTTCCCTTACAATTTTTACACATAGCATTCATTTTACAATCACAAGCACAGTAGCCATTGTCGACACAATTAAATCATTTACCATATTTACGGATTAAGAGTGTACAGTCCCTTTCCTCTACAAAATGCACACTGGAACTGTCCCTTTCTAGTAAGTAACATGCTTGCGGTAGCTGGAGAATTCCTCTTATAGTCACTCACTCCAGTCCTCTTTTCACAGGCATTGAGGCATGAATCCTCCGTCAGCTCTAATTCTACTGCAAGGGCCTCAAGCAGTTCCTTTGGGCTCCAGTTATGGTACTCCTTTCCACGGGTGATGGTTGAGCTGATGCTGTTGGGGATCCATTCCAAAAGCATCAGAATTACGATTGCCGAGTATGAAGTCTTGTCGACCTCAAGTGCTTCTAAGGCTCTGAACTTTGTCTCAATGAAGTCATAAAAGCTCTGAAGGCGACTTGTGTCTCTCTCGTTATACACTGGGTGAACCTTCAAGAGTTTGTTTATGTGTTTCTGTTGTATTGCATTCTTTTTCCTGTACCTTTTCTGTAAAAGTGTCATTGCTGTGTCATAATTTGCTGCTATGAGGGCAAACCCACAATCGCTGATCGAGCTGGTTCCAGGAGAAGTCCATGCAGGTACGAGAACTTGTCCACCTTCGAGAGTGACTGGTTTTCGTGAATAGCGCTCAAGAACGAGTCCGAGAACTCCTGCCATTCTTATAGTCCCCCAATGAACTTTTGGACTTAGAGCTTGGACAGTCTCACGCTTACTGGCTGTTGTGGAGGTGAACCTGATGGGAGGGATGAGTAAAGCTCACCATGACTTGAACTGGACTCTTCGAGTGGTGATGCCTCTGATGGGGCAGGCACAACAGCGCTATCTTCTAATTTTTCATCAATAGCAGCCAACCTCTGTGTTACATCTGCCTTAAGTTGCTTGCGTCCTTCGATCTTCTTTGCAATTTCATCATCTGTGGACCCATCATCTGCTGTCATTTCAGCGAGGATGGTCTCATTAAGAGGCTCAATCTTTTCCATCTGGGCACGGCACGCACCCTTCCATTTAGCCAGTATAGGCCTTGTTGCACTGCTCACGAAGACTCCATCTACCTCTGAGAGGGCTTTTTTCAAAAAGGCTTGATGACCTGCTCGGGTTTTCCTTCTGCTTGTCATCTTTTTATTCGGCTCGAAGGACCAGGTGTCACGGAATCCTCTACTGCGTTAAAGAAAATCTCTGCTCTCGCTGGTTCACCAACACTCAGGACTGTATCTGTCATTTCATTCACTTTATTGCTCCTCTAACACGTTCTACAGTTGTTCTACACTTTTGTGGTTTCAATCTGAACTAGTGATACAATGTTCTCTACATTTACTTGGTCCTGTTGGAAGTTGGCTTCTATGCTACGTGAGTTATAGATTTCCTGAAATCGTGGGTAATATAAATTCTGGAAACTCTGTTGTCTAACTATCATAAACTAAATATTGTTTCTTGATCCCACTTGTGGTTGATACACCCATTCCTATGTCACGTACATACTTTACGTCACAGAATCTTCCGGTAGCGCCTTATGACTATAAGTTATAATTCTGTACCCAAACGTGACTACACTACCGTTGTGGACGTTGAATGGGTTGAACAGTCATCCTACGCTAAAGTACGGTGATTATTGTTCCTGACAATATTCATGAGTAAAAGAATTCGTTGTTAAATGATACTGAGTAAACAAATTAAAGTAATGTATAAAGATGTCACCAAGCAATTAAATTGTTTGTGAAAAAGAAAAATTATTGGACTAAATAAGAATAATGAAGAGATGATGGGAGATCAAGATTTTGTTTTCAGACTTGGAAAAATGTCATTATTGTTGAATATTTAGTATTGTAAACATTGTCTGTTGCCTGAATTTTTTTAAACAACAGTCGAATGCTATTAAAAATTCCCAATAAAAATGCAGTAAAGTTTGTGGAGAATAAGCGCCGTTAAGGCACTGCGAGCTGGGCGAGCCCTCCACCAAATCTACTGGTGATATATGAGAAATCTGCATGAAATCCGCCTGTGCCAGAAATTTTGCATAAACTTAAAACAGACCTAATCATAAGGGCAGATCACAAAAATTGTTTGCCCATTTTTCCAAAGCCTGTGCATGTAAAATTTTGAGGTTTCCATTTGTGTAAACAACTCTTCTGTCATGCTCATGACAGTGCCCTCTTAAGCATTTAGGACTCTTTAAACCTCTCTTTTCGGCATGACGAGTCTGGCTTTTACACATTCCTCCTGCCAAACCTTTCCTTGTAAATTTGGGGGTATGCCATAAATTTTAAAAACACAGTTTTTAACTGCATTTAGTTTGGTTTGGTCTAGTGGCACCATTGCTGCATCAGATGTAGACCTTCCAGTGCAGTTTCGCCCTTTTTACCTCATGGTATATATGTCATACCATGAGGTATAGTAATGGTTGGATTAGTCACTCCATTCCCGTTAGACAATTAATTTATCCATTAAATCCCCATTAAATGTGAATTAAACAGGTTCTCCCCTATTTCCCCTGCTAGGTTTGGTTTTGTCCACAAAGTCGTGCAATTGTTTTATGTTCACATGTGTGGGGGGAGAGGGTGAGACAAAACAGCAGCACATGTTTACAAAATGGCGTCTGTTGTGTTGAGGCCAACGTAAAGGTTGTCAAGGCAGGTTTTCGTTCCTCTTCGATGTATCCAAGTTGGACGACGAGTAATCGATCAGTCGTAGCTAGAGTGCACAAAACGAACTATTCGAAATGAACGCTTTATGGTCTGGGGAAAGGACAGCACTTCATGGAATAATTACCACATACCATGAGGTAGCTCGAAGGAGCCTTTGATCTTTCTTCTAGTGTAAAGGTTAAGAAAACTAGGTTTTAGGCAAAGTTCCCACGACTTAAACCAATTTCAAAAGCCCGTTGTTTAATGTGAGGGGGTATGTCATTAACAGATCCTTCTGATGCAGTTGTCTTCATCTGGATTTCCTGTTTTTCCTGGCGCCTCTGTAGTAATTAATTAGTTGGTCAACTTTACTGTTGACCTCTAATAGCTTTCCATAAATAGACCTCTTTAGCTTCCAGGTCACGTGGTCTGAAATGGGTAAACAAAAAAAATTCAAGGTGGCGGCGGATTCTGTTGAGCTTGACTCCCACTGGTTAAAATCCTTGGAAAAAGTTCCTAAAGTGTCTTCCATCGCCATTGCAAAACACTTGACAGGCTGTGGGAAAAAAGGGGTTGGAGAGAAAGGCTATAAATTTTTCACAGAAAATTATATACATAATGTTTTCGTGAAAGAGGACGATCGCGGATCGGGTTTCGTAAAGGCCCTCTGTTTCCGGAGCCAAAGAAAAAGCAAAGCTCCACATGCAGTGAATATTACATTGAAAAGTGAAGATGGAAGAGGAATTGTCACCGAAGCAAAATGTTCATGTAAAGCTGGGTAAGTCCTAACAAATGAGCTAGACTATATACCGGTACTCTGACTGTGATGCCAAACATTGGTTATTACGTATAAATGACAATAATCATATAAAGCGCATGTGGAAGATATTATGAATGTAATGTATCAACTACACAGATCTCGTGGCAAAACTGGTGAATCTTCAACCACCTTGCCAACTAGTTACTGGCTTGTATTTCATGACTGGAATAAAATTACGTCTTTAGCAGACTATACTGTATGTTAGTAGCTGCTGTATTGAAAACCATATAATTTGGTGGTACGTTTTCAAATCTGTACTATAATCTATTTTGTAGGGTTGGAGTACATTGCAATCATGTGTTTGGTCTTTTGTACTTGCTGAACCACTGGTGTATGTTAGGAATCAAAGAAATACCAGCCAATAAAACCTGTACAAGTGTTCCTCAAGAGTGGCATAAGCCAAGAGGGGATAGCATTGAGCCAGAGCAAGTCACAAAGTGTTCATTTAGCAAGGCTTCTTCTGACAAGGATGGCAAACGAAAATTACATCCAGTCACTTGCAAACTTTATGATGCTCGAGGAAGAGACCTAAGGCTAAGTGGGTGGAAACAAAAAAGTGTAATGGAGATGTGTCAATATCTGTCAATTGAAGAGAAAAGGTCTCCTTTTACATACCTGTTAAGTGACCAGGAATATTCTACAAAAGTTCATACTGTGTTTGGAAACACTCCCCTCGGTTTAACTTTGGCTTACCAACTAACAGATTTAAAGCCAAATAAGACTAATTTTAATTTTTACCATCCAGATAACTCTTTGCTCCCACCAGACCAACACCCACAAGAAGTTCTTACTTTTCCCAAAATCCCAATGCTTGCTTCTTGTAATCAATTGTTTAGTTTACCTGAAGAGTTTTCTGATACCACAGAACCCATCTTGCAACAGATCAACATAAATATTGAACAGGCCTGGCACCTTCAGAACAACACAGTTGCTCAAGCTCAGGACAAGAGATGGTTTCAAGAAAGAGAAATTCGTCTCACTGCTTCAAATTTTGGAAAAGTGCTTTACAGAAAAAAAGGAACCATCTGAATCATTCATGAAAAGTATTTTTGAACCAAAGGACTTGTCCAAAGTCTCATCAATTCGGCATGGCAAGACCAATGAAGTCATAGTAAGATCTCTTTATGCAAGAAAGATGCAAAAACAATCGCATAAGAACTTTACTGTATATGACTGTGGGTTAGTAGTAAATCCCTCCTACCCCTACCTTGGTGCCAGCCCTGATGGCAAAGTATTTGATCCTTCATCAACCAGCCCATTTGGATTAATTGAAATCAAGTGCCCATACACCTGGAGAAACAATTCAATAGAAGAGGCTTGTCAAGATCCTAACTTCCCTTGTGCAATGATTAATGGATTTCCCAGATTAAAACGAGATCATAAGCAAGGGTATTATGCACAAGGACAGCTTGCCCTCAGTGGCTTGCCATGGTGTGATTTTGTAGTGTATCTTTCTGGATCACACAGCCTTTGTGTAGAGCGAATTTATTTTGATGCTGACAATTGGAACAACACACTTCTGCCTAAATTGACCTCATTTTATTTCAAACATGCTATTGATAAGAAAAGAATGTGCAGTCAGGCAAATGTTACAATCTGAGAAACTTATCAAAGTGCAAGATGCACAAAAGTAATGACCTTTAACTTACTCATATTTGCTTACTTATACATATTCATAAGTGTTGAAATGTCGAAAGAAAAGTTTTATACTTAATGACATTTGTATCTAACTCAGTTAAGTATTGCTGCTTTTTATGGTGGAAAGCATTATTACTGCATTCAACATCTCCAGTGTAAAAGCTTTAAGCAGTTCATTCAGAAAGTTCAGTTCTAGTTTCTTGTAGCAGCACATGTTAATCATCCTCTTCATCAGTTAAAACAGGATTCATGAAGTTTGAAAGCAAGCAACAAACTGTCCAGAGCTGATTAATGGTACCCAATGAACTAATTGGTATTCTTGTGTTAAAAATGAGAAAATTTCTGAGTTTTCCTATAGCTCTCTCTATGTGAATCTGGTGTTTTGCAATTGTTTGGGTTCTAATGACCTCATTTTCATTAAACTGTGGTTTGTCTTTCAAAAAGGGAGGAATATTCAGTTGAAGTCCTATCTTCTTCAAGTCTTCTTCAATATCAAAGCCTTTGTCCGCCATGATACTATCACCATCTTCAACTTCTGACACTTCTTTTTTGCTTGACAGTGACTCAAGAAATCCACTTCTTGTGACAATTTGTTTATCAGATATTGATCCTGTGTATAATTGTGACACAAACATAAAACCTCCCTTTGGATCAACACCTACAAGGGATTTCAAAGTGTTTGTAGATTTATAATTTGAGTAACTTTGGGACTGAAGTACAAGTGAAGATGGGCACTGAATTTTCAACTCAGTGCAGTCTATGATTATGATGTTATTAGGATATTCCTCTTTGAATTTTTTAGGCATGTTATCCAATATAACCCTCCTATGGGGCCACACTTTGAGAGTACCAAGGCGGATGTAGAAAAAGTTGAGCCACGTGATAAATATATTGGAAACTGTTGCTTCTGAAACCCTAAATCTTATGGCCAAGTCTAGATTTGTAAGTCCCAAGCGAAGTTTCATAAGCACTAAAAGAAACTCGTCTTCTACCGTTAAAATCTGATTTCTTTCAGTGCCAGAGTCTGAGTCTGAATCACTACCATCGCTTTGTGCATACTCTCCATCTGAATCAAATAACAAGGAGGTATCAATTCTTTTGTTTTTGCTTACTTTTGTATTCCAGTGTACGATATTCTTTCTCTCTCCCCCTGGAAGTACAAATTTTAAAACGTCTTGAAATTTTGCGTAGTTATTAAATTCAGTTAGATGACTGAAGTAATTCTCTTCTCGTGCTTGAGTAAAAAATCTTCTCGTCGGAAATTCTCCGAACAAACTTTGGTATATGCTGAAACCTTGAAATCTTTTTTAGGATCTCTTTTAATTCTTGAAATCCATACCTTGAAACGAAACAGTAACAAGCTTTAGCAGGTGATCAAGTTCATCAAAGATGTCACGAAACTGACATCCGATCGTCTATATTTTTGAAAGTTATCAAATTTCGCCTACCTTGAAGAGTTGTTTATCATTGGGAAAACCATGGAAAGATAATTCTTCGTTAGTGGAGTTATTGTAGCAATTATACACACAGCAGTAATGCACCATTATCGAGAACAGAGTCAAGCGAAACACTTTACGTCTCTTGAAAGCGTGTTTGTTTACCCATTTCGAGTCACGTGATCGGTTGATGACGTATGAAGCTAAAGAGGTCTATTGCTTGTAATGTTAAGTCTGTCATTGTTACATCTCTCATTGTTACATATGTCCAGTCTTGTGGTAGTGTTTGTTGTTGAGGTTGTAGAGTCAGTTGTCATGTTCTCCTCAATTATTTCCTGAAATGCTGGCAAAGTGTTGGTTGTTATACTCCGTTGTGTAAAGCCATCAAATGTCTGTAAATTGTTTGTTGCTGTGTCAAGTTTGATGTTTTGATCAGTCAGGCAATACACAGTTTGTAAATTGTTTGTTGCTGCATATGTCATAGACTGTTGGGTAGGTAACATTTTTGTTGTTTCAAGTGTCATATTCTGTTGGGTCAAGTAATGAAAGGTTGGTAAAGTATCTGTTTTTATTGTTGCATCTGAAGTCACATCTAGTTTGGTTGGTAAGGTAGTTGCTTTGAATGTTGTGTTCTGGTTGGTTGTTTAAGTGTTTGTGCTGTTGCTGTTGTTGTGTGAATTGTCATGTTATGTTGGGTTGTTAATTTAGTTGTTGGTGTGTCAACTGTCAGGGTCTGTTTTGCTAAAGAAGAGCTTTCTGCTGGGTTGGTAATGTGTTTGTTAATGTGCCAAGTTCTGTTGGGTCAGTATTGCATTTGTTGTTGATGTTGATGTTGTTGATATTTTTCCATCAAAAGTTATGGTCTTTTTGTGTTGAGTCATCTGTCCACTCGACCATATCCTTTCTTAGTAAAGACAGTTGTTGCAGCACAAATATTTCCTCTTTTTCAGTGAGAACTATGCTTGATTTTGCTATATTTTTTTAACCTACTTCTTGGTCATTTGGTCACTTGCAGCTGGCTTTCCATCATCAAGGATTTTTACTTTCTGTGAAATAAAATATTTTTGGTTAAAATATTGTCAGTTACAATTTTTCAGTGAACTACAACAACCCCTTTCAATATTTTGTAACTGATTATAGAGTCTTTTCTGTCAGTTTGGGCCCTGTGACATTGAAGGTCCTGGGGAATTTACTCAGTTAACCCAACTCAGAAATGCCACCATGCCCTCACCTCGCTTTGACAGCCACAAATTTCTTTTTGTATCAGATGACGTTCCCTTGAACCTTGGGCACGAGCGTGCCAAAGAGAACACATCTTGATTGACACATGACTTGATGTTTTGTAGGTGGCCCAATAGTTATCAGAATATCAAAAATGCCAGAAAAAATTACCACCATGTTTTTGTTCCATGTTTATTTACGTTCCTGCAACACATGGGACAATCTTTGAATGAGATGTGGGGAAGACGTTCAGGAAAAGGAAATTGGTTGGACCGAAACCATGAAATAGATCATGAAGAAGTGCAAAATAGTCGCTTTTTGGAGGCTCCATATAAATGAACAATGCATTACATTATAAGAAGCGTACAAATGAGTGCATAACTGTCACTAAATATGCGGTGGTTGGTTGAGAAATTCATCAATAGTCAAGTCTGATCGGCCAAATTTCCAGTTCGTCGTTTAACAAGCCAAATGCAACAACAAGGTACATCACCTTGCTCGCTTCTTTGAGAAAGTGGACTCTCAGCTACCGTCACGCTTAATGATGCTCATTAGCCAGCTACTAAAAATACAATGTGCCCGTAAACTTGGGCCATTCTTGTAGCTCCGCGGTTGAAAAATAGCTATGTCAGAATGACATTTTCAGAATCCTTGAACCTTCAGTGCTTTAGGACTGCTCCACTTAACATGATAGTTTCAAATAAAGAGTCACGAAATGCTATGGATCATTTATAGGTAGAAGATCACTCCGAAAACGTAAAAACGGCTGGGAGTCAATGGGTCAATCCTTTGCAGCCCAAATTTATTTTGGAATTTACTTAGGATTTCCAGTACTAAAAAGCTTAAAATCTATGAAATATTTAAGTTTGAGGATATGAATATCAAACTTGTACAAGAACCTCTTTAACAAATATACTTAATACTGTAGGGTTCAGATAAATGTTTTTTGTTAATTGCACTTGTCACATTATGTCAAAGTTAATGAGTAGTGTCGCACATAATATACAGGATATACAAGAGCGTTTTCCTCCTTGCTTTGCAACCTTCCACTTTTTTAGGAAAATTATAGAATGTTTTTTTTTCTAGCAAAATTGACATTTTATCACGCAGGGTGACATGTCACCCAATCTAGCAGAACCAGAAAGTTGACACAGATAATAAAAATGCAATTTTTGGACTGGAAAGCATTATTTTATACACAGTAAAATTAGTTTCCATGCTTTTAAAGACATTTTGCACAATGTAGGGTTGAACCTATGGTTGATGGTAAAATCTGAAGCAGGGTGTGGCACAAAGGCCAACATCACAATCAGTACAAAAGTAGCTTGTTTTCTTGATTTTGCAGACTTTGCATCTAGTCTTCTCTCCATAATTTTCCCTTCTCATTAGTTAGGAGAAAGTTAGGGAAATGTCTTACAACATGCCTAGCCAGTAATTGTTTATCAGAGGGTCTCCCACATTTCCTCCGTGAACAAAAATTGCCTATCAGCTGTTTGGCAAGGTCGATTCGGAACAGCTTCTGACTTCTTTTCTGATGGTATGGCGACTCTTGTTCAATCACAGATCTGTTGTAGATTGATCTATCAATGAGATCAAAGAAAACCCTGCTCCACCATTTCTTTCTAGCCACTTTGATAATGTAATAGGATGTCATCTGATCATTCTGGTCAACACCACCCATGTACTTATTGTAGGATACCACCAATTCAGGACAGGCTATTTTCTGGATGGTCCCATCTTTCTGCTTATGATTCACCTCTTGAACTTGTTGTGACTGAGCTTTAGTATATGTACCAGCTGCATGGAGTGCTTTCTTGTCCATCCACGTCAATGCCAACACAGGACCCTTCATCCTCCACACAACATCTGCCCTCTTCATTCCTTTCGTGACTGTTTTGTCATACAGGCATGGTGAATATTCTTTGCGGCCTGATTTCCTCAAGGAGCTTCTATGATGTGAAGAACTTATCACAAAAAGTGGCATACCAGTGGTCCTTTATATGCTGGCATGGCTTTGAAGCCACTAAGTACCCCAGGCCATGTTGGACTCCTTGTGGTGATTTTCCTGTGTAAATGTCAAATTCACAGAAATAACTGTTCCTACTGTCTGCCCTGCACCACATCTTGATGCCCCTTTTTATGGGCTTCATAGGCATGTACTGCTTGAATGATGTCCTCCTCTTGTATTTTGTCATTGCCTCGTCAATGGCTTGCTCGCGGTGAGGATTGTAGTTTATGCAAAAGGTGGTATTTAGATCGTTCAGAAATTCTGTCAATTTGAAGAGCTTATCAAAGTTTGGTTCGCCTTGTCGTGGCATTTTTATGTTATCACACAGACTGAGAGGGTGGCCCAGATCTCAAGAAATCTGTTCCGAGACATTAGTTTTGCGAATGCTGGGACACCCAAGACCCAGTCAGATGACCAGTAATCTCGCAGACTTGGAAGCCTGTGGATACTCATGCCAAATAGGAGGCCTAAAAAGGCCTTCTGTTGTTCTACAGAAATGCTGTTCCAAGAACCATCATTGTGTTTAGCTTGTAAAGAATGACGGGCATAGCAATTTGTTTCTCTAACAATATTGCCTAAAATACGATTGTGATCAAGCAGTTGGAAAAACTCAACAGCCGAAGACTCTGTGAGCATAGCATTTGATGGCCCTACAGCTTGCGAGAAGCCAGGAATATCATATGTGGCGCGATTTAGGGAGAGCGTTTTGCTGTGGGGCTCCTTGTAGGGCCTGACAAGCCCTACAAGATGGTTGGCAGTACTTCAAAATACAGTTGCTAAGAGCATCATATAGGTGCCTTTGTGCACAGTTAGGTTAAAAGTCATTTGCTGATGGCTGGCAGTAAATAAAAATACACAACAGTCCTGCAAGCCCTACATGTCCTACCAGTCCCACAAGCCCTACAAGCCCTACATGTCCTACAAGCCCTACATGTCCTACAAGCCCTACATGTCCTACAACCCTACAAGTCCTACAAGCCCTACATGTCGTACAAGCCCTACAAGCCCTACATGTCCTACAAGTCCTACAAGCCCTACAAGTCCTACAAGCCCTTCAAGTCCTACAAGCCCTACATGTCCTACATGTCCTACATGTCCTACAAGCCCTACAATCCCTACATGTCCTTCAAGTCCTACAAGCCCTACATGTCCTACATGCCCTACAAGCCATAGAAGCCCTATAAGTCCAACAAGTCCTTCATGTCCCACAAGCCCTACATGTCCTACAAGCCATATAACAAATGTGGCAGGAAAATTAAACTTTTTAACTAGACGCACATCGTCAGGCTTTCTTTTGAATAAGTTGACATTTTTAGTCATGTTGTTGGGGATATACTTCATGTCAGTATGCCATATAGTCTCCCGCATCCATCACAATGGTGTGGGAGACTATATGGCATAGTGGGAGGGTTTATACTTAATGCAAGTATGCTATATACAGTACCGGACAGAAGTAACCTAACAGGGAACATGTTACTGGATGCTTAAGGAATGCTAACTGGAATGCTATGCGTTCCCCATTTTATCAAAGTTGCAGTTAAGGTAATGCATTCTTGAACACATTCTCGAAAGCTATAGGGAACGCTTTCCAATGTGCATGCTTAACGCCGTGAGTTTTTGGGTGTGTAATTTAGGACACCATACACCAAAATGACAGAGAGAACTCTCAAACTAGGTAAGTAGAAATCGCTTTGTTTTGCTTAATAAATGAAGTTCAGCTTCAGCTTCAGCTTCTCACAAGTAAATTTAAGCTTAACTCAAGTTAAACGACCTTCTCTCACGGTTTCAACAACTCAAAAACCTCCTCAATTTGTTGGTGAAAAGTTCCAAAGTGAAGATAAAACTGCCCTTGCCAAATTGGCATTGCGGAAGAAGGACAAGACGTCATCAAAGTCATCTCTGTCGGATAAAAAGCGTTAACATCTTTTACTAATTGGGAATATTTTGTCCCACACCATGTTTGTTGTATGTGAAGAGCAGTCAAGAGGCCGTCTATAGCTTGGTGTGGAACAATTAATAATGCACTCTCTGGACAACGAGGAGGCCATCATCTGCAACTGACGCAACTTGTAAATAACGTTTGATGTCCTTTATGTTTCTGACTTTTTTGGAAGGTCTTGTACCCTGGATGAGGTGAGCGTGTGTGTGACGAAGATCTGGGCACTGACTGAACAGCCAACCCGGCGGGCCAGCTGGTAAAGGGAAGGCCAACATTGCCTTGAAGGACAGAAACGGCTTGGACAACAGAGTAACTGGTTTGAGAAATGAAAGAGCACACCTGACAAGTCTCGTTTTCATAGGCAGTGGCATTTCGGTTTGCAAAGTCTGATGGGAGGATAGCAACACCAGAGATGTGCCTGACTGAAGCCTGGTAGTGGCTCACAACAGACACATGAGGGCTGGCAGAAATCCCCCGTGGCAGAGCTTCTCATATGCCTGAACGCAAGGCTTACTGTCAGTAAGAATGCAAGACTTTTTAACTGAGAGAATAAGATACAGGCTAAAGTGCTTTATTGCAGCCGCAATGGAGAGAGCTTCTACTTCACATGGAAGCCACGTTGTTTGGGAGCCCCGCAACTTGGTGCTGAAGAAGCCAGCAAGATGCAACTTGTCTCCATACGTCATGTAGAGGGTGGCACCAATTCCAGGGTCCCTGACTGCTCCATCGGTTACAATCCATAGCCATACAATCCAAAGGTATTTGGTAAAAGGCGCTTGTCAGGTCTGTGACGATATGTGACCACTGGGCGATGTGATGCAGGGTGGAGTCAACATCAGGCAGCAAGGATGGTTGGGGCTTACTGCACCTGCCTACACAGCGAAGGCAGTGACAAGACAAGACCTAACCTTGGGTTTGTTTACAAGGAAAGAAGGGTTCAGGTATTTTACAGTGATACCAACATCCTCTGGGCATTGAAAGACGCCTAGTTGCTTTAGGTGGTCAAACTTCTCTTGGAGCTCTACAAGTTTATCGTGGGCATATTGGGGGAGGCGGCCTTTCCGCTATGGGGGCTCGACAGGACCTATGTTGATCGTTGCTTGGTACGGCCCTGGGGATCCATTGTAACCTGGGAACTGAGGGTCAAATTTGGAGTCATATTCACTGAGCAGAGATCGGAAGTTGGCTCTGACAGTCTCAGGTAGGAGGTTGTCTGGGTCTACCTAGATGGAAGCGGAGTGACTGGCATGAGAGGGTGGTAACGAGCGCTGAGTAGGAGATGGACTTGCTGGTGGCTCCTCTTTTGGTTTGAAGACAGGGGTGACCTGGCAGAAGTGTTCATGGCGCTTGAGTATTTGAGGCTCCGTTGACTGGTTTGGTATGCGTATAGGCTGCAAAACACTGGAAACGACACTGGGTTGGGGCTACAGCTGAGAGGGAGTGAGATTATGTAAACTAGGTGCATCAGTACGGGGCTCAAGTGCGTACTCTGAATCAGGGGGAGCGTCGTCTGGGAACTGTACTTCCAAGAATTCTCCAGGCCAAACAGTCTTCGAAGGAGTAGGGGCACGGAGTACAAAGGCTCTGCGAACAGTTGTGAGGGGACTGGGTGGGGCCTTGGACCCATATGTGAAGATAGAGCCATTGCCGAGTGGCACCTCTCTTTTGGCAGGTTGCACGGCGATGTCGCTTGCCTCCATAAAAAGAGTCCCGGCAAGCACTTCGACATCAAGGTCCTCTACAACAAGTCCCTCAAATGTAAAGTCTCTGTTGTTACGGATGAAGGTTACTCGAATTTCTCCAACTACCTGAAGCTGAGAAGAGCCATCAGCCTGCTGGATGGACTGAGCACTTGATATGAAGAAACATCCCTTGTGTTTCGCAGTATAGTGACGGATCATATTTCCAGTTGCTTGGCTGTCAATGGTGACATGTATAACACGGTGGCCATGAAAGACGTCCATACAAGGAGATTGATGGGTCTGGACATGGTAGGCAACAGCATAGGGGGTAGGCAAATTGGTTTCAGAACAGGGTGCATCAGGATCGACGTTGCAGTTGGTGTCTTGTTCGTCGTCTAGGATGCCAACGATCTGTCTCGCTTTTACCATGAAGTGCCTGTCATTGTCAGGGAGGAAGGTACACTGACTGATGCTGACACGGGGATTTCCTTGAATTACCTGACAACTTCCGGTTTGTGTCCACACTTTTCAGTGGGGCTGGAGTATCCTCTCCAGGGCGCGAAGCCTGGGCCAGAATATGGAGATCCTAGGTGGTCCAATCGTCAGGATCCCCCTCTCGACCTTGCTGACAGGGTCCAAAAGAATGCGAAGCATGATGTTTGGCATCAGTTTGGCTGCAGGAGATGCCGGAACGGTGTTACTTGTAGCACTGAACCGCCTGCGGGTCCCCACTCCGGATTTGAAGGTTTACTCCTCCTTTTCCCTCGCGTGGTTTGGTCCGTCAGCTGAGACGGTTTACTGGGGTGTGGCGCTTGGAGCCAGCAGGTGAGAGCTTTGGGAGGTGGATGAGAACCAGTGTTGTCCGACCACCCTACGAAAGAAGGTGCAGCTGCGGGCAAACAAAGGTACTATTTCTATCCTATCATCATTATCCTAATCCGAAAGGTCCAGCACTTCAGGAAGCAAATCGTTTGTTTCATTAAAATCCTCTTGAGCAAGTCCTTCGATGTCAGAATTAACACCGTAGTCAGAAATATGAAAGTTATCATCTAAATACTTCAATATTTTGTCTAGAGTGTAGCACCTCGCAATGATGCTAGGCCTCAAAACTTCCCGGGAAAATCGGCACTCGAAGAAAGTCGAAAAATTCAACAAAATCAAGGTAAAATTGCTACAAACTAAGAAAAATACAAAATCTAAGATGACGAATACGTTTTTTAGCACAGGGAAGTCTGGGAACTAAAACTGGAGAATCTGCTGAACTCAAATCTGTGGTTTGTTAAGTCCGATATATGGGATATTGGGCTATAAAGGGTTAAGTGAATTGCAGTATTTGATACAAGAGTTTGTCTGTAAAAATGTTTCACCAGTCTCTGTAAAAATGTTTCACCAGTCTCTGTAAAAATGTTTCACCAGGATTTGAAGAAATGACATTTCATATAGCTGAACCTTTCCAAGTGGACATGCCACCATACATGCCTTATATCTGATGCCTTATATTCACTTAAGTGGTCAATCTATTTTACTTTATGACTAATGAAAAGGAATAATTTGGTGGGCATAGATTGATCAGTGCAGAACAAACCCCAGTAATGCGATCAATCATAGGAACTCTGCTGCTATCCACTGTGCCCATAGGGTTACCATTAAGCAGATTTATTGGTTGTGTTCCTTGTAAAATGGTATATTTCCTCTGTGACAGGCCAATAACTTTCTCCACATGGATTCTCACATTAGCAATCCTTCTTGTGCGTTCCACATCTGTAGGATCCAGCTGGCACTTTCCTTTCGTAAGGCAGAAATTACTAGACTTGCTTACTTGTATATGACACTATCATAGATAGTGAATCCTCGGTCGGCCGTTACCAAGGGAGACGCTTTTCAAGTATTCCACAATTTTCTGTGAGATACTTATCTGAAGTGCGACCACGCCATGCTTCAGATACAAAGGGAATGGTTCCTTGAGTGGTTATACCAATAAGCGCCTTGATGGTATTGTGGTGTTTGTAGCTTGAAAATGTTTGAGCCCTTACTAGAAGGTTGCTTGGTCGATCAATAAAATCTCAAAGCAATCTATAATAACTGCTGTTCTTTTCCCAAAGGAATACTGGAAGCATTGTGGCATGGTAGCCCACAAACTCTCCCGATCTGGCTAGGAAATAAGTAGAGTAAAACGAGCAACCAGGACTTCTATCCAAGTAGCTATTTGATTAACAGTTCTTCTGGAGATTCTGAATCAGTAGGCCAGATCCTCTAAGAATACATTACGTCTCAGTCTTCTCAGGACCAAAATAAACTCCTGGCACTGTGTCAGGCTCTTGGAGCTTTTTCATGATGTGGTGCAACATGGTTTAGAGTTTTTTTTTAAACTGGAAAGCTTTACAGTCCAGTATGAAAACAGACTTTATCATCATTGCCAGAAAAAATAGCTTTTGCAGAATGGTTGGTAGGAGCTGGTCTTCTCAAACATGTAATCAAACTCCATCTTTCAACCTTAGTCGACACGCTGCAAGGAGTCATCTGAAAAATGTCAAGACGGGAGACTGCCTGTAACAAGCAGTTGTTTTACGTCAATTTCTTCTTCCACAACGTTACAATCTGAGGAAGAGATGGTTTCTCCTGGTTCATTAAGTCTCTTTACCTTTCTCAGAGTCTCCAAAGCTTGTATTTCAAGGCTCCTCTTCCTTCACTCTTCTAACCTATCTGCCCAAGCACTCGTACCATCATGATCCATTTGGCATGAATGTCCCAAGTTTATTGTGGGTACCTAATCCACATTATGTTTGTCCCATAAAGGTGAAGGATGACCAGACACAAAATGCTTACTACATACACAGTCGTTGCACAGAATCTTTTCAGTCAACTTCTCCCAACTAATGGTGGAGATCCAGAGCATTCATTGTTCATGTGAAAGCTCTTTCTCCTGTTCCCCTCTATCTTTAACAAAGGCAGGCTCGCGAAAGAAACATTCTTATCTCGACCACTTTGCACTGAGCATCCGAACACCATACATAAAGCTATTGTGAAACCTGGCAAATGTTCGTGTCTGACAAAGTATCGCATGTGGAGTTGGTTACCTAACCTGTACACCAAAATGGCGGTGTAGCAACCGTTGCTACATTTGCTGGGCTCTTTAATTTGATCAGCCTAGTCAACTCTGTCTGTAAACTTCTGGTATGCACATTGGGCTGGGGTACAAGGTACTAGCTGCCCATCTCCACCAGCAGCACGACGCAGAACAAACGATGGTTCACCATTACCCTCAGGGGGATGAATTGTGGAGATCAAGTAAACAGAGTGCTGATGAAGCTAAGCTGTAGCAACCAGACTTCCTTGACACCTCCAAATGTAATCTCCACGATTCGTCCTTTTCTCCATGACAGACTTGATAACAATGTCTTTTGGGAAACCCTTTTTGTTTGTTCGCATGCAGCACTTTTTTTGTTTTCAAGCTCGAGGAAAAGATGCAGGTCGCAGTAAAAATTATCCGTGGATAGGTGGTAAAACTCGGCATGGTAAACTTTAAAATTGAAGACAGCCAGTTTTGGCTTCACAAAAAACCCACAACTTGATTCCCTATCACACTGGCTTGGTCCTTATGTCTTTGAATGAAGGGCTTCCTTTCTGTGGAACCATTAGGGACCTTTAGCAAGGTAAATTTTTGCGACGACGGCGACGTCTGTGTACGAAAGACACTGGGGCGAGGTCGGCGTTGTTCGCGCCAAAATATAAACCTTTAGCAGTGTTAATTTTGCTGGACGACAACTTTGAGATCGTTCTCCTCAAGAATGAAGTTTAAAAGTTTCCGTGAGCTGCTTTAGCTTAGTTATGCAGACAGTACCATTTCTGATGAAGAATGTTCCATTATATGATTGCTATCGTTCCAAATATCCAGATTTCGGCTACGAAGCTTATGATGTTTTCGATTTAGAAAACATGAATTCAGCTGACTGCGAAGCCGAATTTTGAGTTGAAAAAGCTGACATTCCTCGCCTTGCAGAAGTGCTAGAGATCCCTGAAGTCTTGCAATGCAGACAGAGAAGTAGTTGTGATGGACTGGAGGCACTGTGTGTACTGTTGAGACGGACAAGTTATCCCTGTAGGTACAGTGACATGATGCCACGTTTTCCAAGGCCAGTTTCTGTTCTCAGTTTAATTACCAATGAAGTCTTGGATTTTATTTATGAGAACCACTCGCATCTAGTAACAGCATGGAATGGAAACATACTAAACCCAGCTGTACTTCAACAGTATGCTGAAGCCATCTCAAGAAAAGGGTCCCCCTTAAATAACTGTTTTGGATTTATAGATGGGACTGTCCGGGCTATCTCTAGACCAGGGAGTGGACAGAGGATTGTATACAACGGCCATAAAAGGGTTCATGGACTGAAATTTCAGTCCATTGCTTTACCAAATGGTCTTATTGGAAACATCTTTGGGCCAGTAGGTAAATACAGCTTTCATTTATAAATATTAATTAGATGAATCTCAACTTATATTTTCTCAATACCTCTGATTTTTACATTAAGTTTAATTTCAGAGGGTGAAAACACGACTCTGGTATGCTTGCCGACTCTGGGCTTATGAATGACATGAGTCAGTTTGCCTTCTCCCCAACTGGTCATTCAGTGTGCATCTATGGCGACCCAGCCTACCCCCTCCGGATTTATCTTCAAGCACCTTATCGCCAGGGTCACATGACACCACAAATGGAAGCCTACAATAAAGCCATGAGCACAGTACGAGTATCTGTTGAATGGCTATTTGGCGATATTATCAATTCTTTCAAGTTTTTAGATTACAAGAAAAACTTGAAGATAGGTCTGAGCAGTGTAGGAAAGATGTATATAGTTTGTGCTGTGCTACGTAATGCCATAACCTGCTTATATGGAAATCAGACCTCCGACTTTTTTGAACTGGAGCCTCCAACTCTTGAGGAATATTTCCAGTAAGCATATAAATGTGAAAATGTGTTGATGTTTATATGACATGTACTTGAATTTCAAATCCTTCATTTTCATAACATGTTTTCTAGAATAGGTTTGTAAACATGGGTTCTTTAGATGCAGATTAATTAAGATTACCATCTTTCAAAATTTTGAAATGGGCAAATTAACTAACAATTAATTTTTAACAACAACATGATTTACAAAACCAGTCCAAAATAGAAAAGAGGTACACTAAAAAGAGCAGAAGAACAGGAAACATCAAAGGTCTAGCTAAGAAGGTGTGCTTGACTGGAAAATACCATAAGACTTAGGTTAACAAGGAACATCAAATAAAGTTATTTTAAAGTAAAACCTAGTGTTGTTGATTACTTATCTAATAGCTTTTGCATTACACTGAGAAAGGCATTGTTCATCTTCTGCTGTTGGACCATTAGAGCTTTCATAATTTGATGTTGACTTTCTAGCTCCCGGTTTTTTGCCTCCATCTCCTGCTGTCTAATCTCACGATCGGCCTCTTTTTCTCGTAAGAAGTCAATGAGTGGTTCTGCACATCTGGACTTACGACGTTTAGGAGACGATTGACCCTCTAAACCTTCATCAGATTTTCGTTTTTTTGTCTCCTTTAGGCTCTCCATTGCCTTTCTTCTAATGTCCTCTGCAGTGTTTTTGTCTTTATTTTGTTGTTTCGACCCTGATTCAGCTTCTACTGTTGCAGTATCTTCTCTCTCGATTAACTCTTCAATCAACGACTCTTTTTCGGTTAACTCTTCTCCTGGGATTCCACTCGCCTTTTTCTCTCCTTTCATCTTTTTCATGAAATTTTTTCCGCAGAAGATTCCACCGCTCTCTTACAGCTTTCTTACCCTTCAAATGAAATTTCGGAGAGTGGACTTAATTTAGTTTATCAACTATCGCATCCCAAGCGTGCCCACGTGCGGGACTTCCCTTCTTTACGCCAAACACATTTGTAGCTAACATCTCTCGAAGAAAAAGGATATCATGTTCATCACTCCAGTCCATGGCCCTAAAGTAAAATACGAAAAAACGGTGAGGTTAATTACTGAAGCTTTAATTAAGAAGCTAAAATCAAGGCTGTACTCACTTGTGTTTCCCATCTTCATATGCCGCCATCTTGTCAAATTTCGTCTTTCCGATCTGTTTCCTGAAATTAGATTAACAACATACGGTTTATTGCCAAATTTGTTTGTTTAATAGCGTGAAGGCCAACTTGACAAAATTCTTTAAGCTGTAGTAGACAAAAAGGATCAAAAACAAGCAAATATAAACAGATTTGAGACTCAATTATACTCACGGTTTCTTCACGCCGCCAAACTCAGCCTTTTGAAGTCGGCGCGGAGCTCAGGCAACGTCGCGCAAAATGTACGACGTTAACCGGAAATAAAAATTCACTTCCGGGCACCGTCGCCGTCGTAAAAAGTCTTGTTGCTTAAGGTCCCTATTGTCTCATCAATAGAAACCTCCTGCCTGTAGTCAGCCTTAAGGAATTACTAAGGACGATATCCAAAAATACTCTTACACAATAGATTTGATATAACTTTGGTTTGAGGCGTTGTATAGCTTACACTGGTCTGGTAATAAAGGGTATCCAAACTCCAGTATATATGCATTTGAGGGAGCTTTACAATACCCATCAAAATAATGATGCCAATAAAGGCCTGTGTCCGACCTCTGCTTACTAGGCCCAGAGTAAGCTTGTTGGTCATGGTATCTGTTAGTTTCAGTCACTATCAGTTGCCACATATCATCTGCAAATATGGTGTCAAAAAATGTTCCTTCTCTACAGTCCTCGGGATAACATTGAGTGTGACCAGGTAAATGGTCTGTCAGCAGGTAGGATGAAATTCTTTGACCATGCAATAGAAGGATCTAGCTGGCAAGCTAAACAAGCGTTGGGGCATCCTTGGCCGTTTCTTCTACCATGGCCACGTGCAGTTCCTTTCGAATTGCATCTATGAAGCACAGGAGTGCAGTCACAAAAAGAGTTTTCACCTAAAAAAGTGAAAGGAATATAAATCTCAATAAATATCACAACAGCATTAGCACTACCTGTATTGGAAAATCATTACTCGAGTCTTAAAATGCTAGCGATTTGGTCGCCAAAAGGGGGGTCATGGTCCCAGGAATTCCTTGTGTGAACCACGGAAACTGGGCACAAGAAGGCGAAATCATGTGCTCGCTCTTTGTAAATAACATAGTTTACAGAACGCTGTGTTTTGCTTTGTGAAGAATGTTTTGCAAAAATGCAAACGCACACGTCGTCTGTGATAGGCCCACACTAAATGATGTTAAGCGTTGTCGGAATAGGTTGTCGATCCACAAATTCTTTAGCTTGAAAGCTAGTCAAATGTGCAGAGTTCATACTAGTACCAAAACCGTTACAGCCAATTGTGTTCACAACTTCAAAGAAGCAACTTTAATAGTAAGGTTAAATACCGTATTTATTCGGTTATAATACGCACGGTTTTTTCAAGACAAATCTGTCTTCGGGTGGCCTGTAAGTGCTAAAATTGGGGTGCGTCTTATAACCAAGTATTTTCGCACAACAAAATCTTAAGATCACAATTTGAGAAGAAATTACAGTTTAAACAACACAAGAAAAGGACACTAGTTGTTAGTCATTGACTTTTATAGATTTGATAGTTTTGTGTTACCGGATGTGAAGGAAAGTGGCTTTCTTGTGCACTTGAAGTGCTACAGCAAAATGGTATATGCAAGGAAACATTTACAGAGTCCCTAAAGGAACTTCTAGATAAGGGGCGCAGCAAATTCAGAAACATAATGATTTGTGGACCCGTGAATTCTGCCAAGACGTTTATACTGAACCCTCTTACATCTGTTTACAACACTTTTTGTAATCCGGCGTGCAGCTCTTTCGCATGGGTTGGAGTAGAAGATGCTGAATGCATTGTTTTACACGATTTCCGGTGGTGGCAACAAGTAATCCAGTTGAATGATTTTCTTGTAATGCTTGAGGGACAATTGAACATCTGCCTGCTCCAAAGACTCATTATGCTAGAGACATTGTCTTTGACAAAGACACTCCTATATTTTGCACAGCCCATTATTTACATTAAGAATGGCATGATTGATGAAAGGGAAGCGGAAATGATGGCAGTGCGCTGGAAAATTTTTCATTTTAACGTAGGAATAGAAGAACAAAACCAGAAGGAAATCTCCAAATGTTCGAAATGTTTTGCCTCTCTCATTTTAAGCTGAACTGACTTATTGCAAACCTTTATTTGTACTAAGCTTTGTGCAATGAAACACCACCTCCCGGATCCCACAGTCTACACGGTCTACACAATACAGGTAAAAAGGTAAGATAATGTAGACCGTTCTAATCATGTAGACTGTTGAGAAATCTTATGTAAAATAGGTTAAGCGGTTTTTATGGTGACATTAAGGAAGAATTGAGTTATTAGAAGCCTGAAACGTTTTTGAAAGTGTTGCCTAGTAACTACTCGCAACTTGAACACTAGTGGGTGACAAAGTGCGTTGCAATGGTTTACAGCAGTAGTAGCAATCGAAAACCTCTAAATAATAATAAGGTCAGTACTTTGTTCGCTTTCCCTTATGTTTTGTTATCAGGTTTAAGCATTTGTTCATCAAAGCGATTGTATTGTCAACTACATCACTTTCCATAGGGTAAAGAGTGTATTTCCCTCTTTCTGAAAATTGTTCATACGTCTCATAATTAAGTTATATCATTTCGTATTGCCTGTCTTTTCAATTCCCATTGAACTATAATAAATATATTTTCAATGGGATTCAAATCGGGTGATCTTGGTGGTATAGAGAATAATTCCCGCCCCATAGCCTTAAGAGCTTGGCATGCCTTTGCGCAGTTTAAAACGGGGCAATTATCGTGAACGAATACCTTTGAATTACGCTTTCCACTCTTCCTTAATAATTTACGAAAGTTTCTACGAATGATATCAGCAATCATGATGTGTTCTTCATCTAGTTTTTGGTATTGTTCACAAAAAATAACACCTTTCCTGTATGAAATTACTACAATCATGTTGACAGTTCTACGGCCTGATCCCATGTGTGAACCTTAAGCTACACATCCCGGATCAAGTCCTTCGTTTCTTTTTTGCCATATTTTCGAGTGCAGTAATCTTGCATCGTCCACCAGGTTCTCTTTGTACCAGAAGCTTACACCATCCAGGTAAAAACATACGTTATGGTTCCAAAAATCGTCTTCAAACGTTGCCTGTACTCCTCGTGCAAATGTAACCCTTTTGGCGTGATTTGCGGAACTCAAAATGCCTTTTCTTCTTGCCTCACAAAACTTATATCCCATGCGCTTTAAGGCTCTATTGAACGTGATCAGTGACACATGTTGCAGTCCACATTGTGCTCTTAGCCAGATGATTTCCTCTTCTCCTTAATCTTGCTGGGCTTTAAACAGCGGTAAACAGTTGCTTGTGAAACTTTGCATCTATTTCACCGATGTAAACCATCTTGATAGGTTTCTTTTTTTTCTCATCCTAATTACTCTTGCGTCATAAACACAAATTCGAAATTCTAATGTTTTTGAACCTTGTTTATTTTTTTATATGGCTATGCTTAGATTTCTTTATACTTAGTACCTTAAAAAAAAATTGTTCCTTTTTGTTTTAGTATATTTTAAAGCTGCTTTAAGTAAATACCCTTTTCATGCTAGCTTGTTGAGAATATCACCTCATGAGACAACCACTTTCAAAATGGGTTGAGACACTAGACCATTTTTTGGTAATTTTGAGATTGTAAAATATTTAGCAATCTTTCACCCCCCCTCCCCCATCTCAATGTTGCTAACCTGCAGCATGACATTGAGTTGGTTAAGCAACAACTTTGAAAGGGGGGTGGGGAGTTGGAAGCTAAAATTCTTACTTCTTTTTCCATTTTGTGAGCAATGTTAAAGTTAAAGGCATTTCTTAAGGAGAGTGTCAACCATTTTGAAAGTGGTTGTAGGTTGCTCAATGTTTGCTTGATGCAGGAAATTATTTGACACAGCTAGTTCATTATTTTGGTTGGAAAATAAGGAGAAAGACTGTATCTTGCATGCACCACAATTATCTTGGAACCAATTATACATCACCAGTAACATAATAATTCAATTTCATCATGGCAAATTACAACTGTAGAGCATCAGCAAACAGTTCATCACCTTCCAGTTGGGGAGGAGTATTTGGACTTTCAGGCAATACCTTGGATTGGTGGCCCCCATTGCTGCCTGACATCTTGGCCTAATTAGAAGAAAAAAAACTTCATCTTCAAAGCTGAATTTGAAAAAAGTTAAAAAGAACACATTCAACACCAAAATATTATTAAACCCTTTGACTGTCAGAGGTGATCAATATGCAGCTTCCCATTACAGTATCAATACACTGTCAGGCAAACAGATCATGGGAATTGAGAAAATGATGAACTGAAGAATACTGAATCGATTTTACACCAAATTCTCCTAACTAAAATATGAGAGAATGGATGGCACTCAGTATTGAGAATTATTCCATGGATCTTTCAATTGAAAGGGTTAATGTCTGTGTAATAAGCAAGCAATCAATAACCCTTATGTCATGCCATGGAGTTGTAGAATAAGCTATAGTTTACACTACAGACACATTCAGTGAAATCAAGACAAACTGCTCTAACGTAAGTTAAAGGAAGCACGAGGCCTTCCTAGTACAAATTTTGAGGTGCCTACACACTCAAAGGATGTGCAAAAATGACATTTTCTTTCACGTCAGTTGCCTGCAAACAAATGTTCTAGCTACAGCACAGCCCTAGAAATACCTTTTTTATTTCGGGGGGAGAGAAAGGGAGACTCTTCTGGTGAGGGCTCTCTCCTTTCTCTCTTGTTATAATTGATCTGGTCATCAGTTGACTCCAGAATTTTCAAGATTCTGTTTAACATTCCCATTACTTCTTTCCAAAAATCCTGGCTGTTTTCAAAAAGATTAAAAAATGGTCACTACATTTTATACTGGAATTGGGATTTTTGCAAGTGCAAGTGATATATAAGATCCTCATGACAGACATTAATTTTTAAGTGTTCACCTCAGTAAAATGTCTGCAAGACACACATACTTGTAATTATGTATGCCTTATAGGTAAAATAATAATGTGGACTAGAGTCCACAAACCATTCTCTCAAACATGAAGTATTTACAGTAAACAAGACCCGCATATAACACAATCTTAATTGAAACATTTTCCAAAATTAAGAGTTCTTTGGGTAAACAGGTTCCATGTATTAGCCATCATGCATCACATTGTATTATTTTGTCAAAATTAATGTCCCAGATGTTCCAGCATCTCCTTTTTAACTCGTGAATGTGGAGCAATGAACGAGTTATAGCATTGAGGGAGAAATGCCACGTCCGTCACTTGGTCCCTTGATTGATGTTAAGGTTTTGGGAGTCTGCTGAGTGGACATGTGACCACAGACTCACAGAACTCCGGAATCCCGATTTCACATGGAGAAACGATAGAGAAATGTTATTTTGAAGTTGTTCTAGAGCACCACTTTGGAAACACCAGGTTTTTTGTGGCGATGGTTTGTATTGTGGAGGGATCTGTTCAGATGTCTGGTATTTTCTTTACCTTGAGAAGTACTCTTGTACAACTCCCGCAAAACCTCTCGAAGCTAGTGTTTAAAGGAATCATAATGGTTTTACCTATGAGGGATAGAACCCCAATTTATGTATTTACTTCATTTTATTATCATTTTCACTTCTTGTACTTTCTGATTTCTTGTAATTATTATCATGATTATTATTATTGTATTATTATCATTATCATTCTTCTTATTATTATTTATTACTGGTATTGATATTGTTATTTTTTTATGTTTAACATAATATACTGTTATGGGGTGGGGGTGTATGTCCTAATCTGAGAAAAGGTATTGTTCCTCTACGACTACAAGCAATACAGTTTTCTTCTGAATAGGGTTTCTATCAGAGGTGGTCAAAACTACTCATCTCTGAACAATACCATTTCTTCTTTTAGGCTTCGAATCTAGTCATGGTTGTCACAGCCACAGGATCTTGAAATTCCCCGACTTCTCCCTGATAAATGTAAAATTTCCCTTACCAACTAAATTAGAAAAGTCACAAATTAGTCCTGGTAATGGCCTCCAACCTCTCCTCACAGCCAACCTCTCCACCCATTTATCTAAACTAGTAATAATCACAGATCAGTGGAGTGCGTTTCGTAGGGGAGTGGGACATACATGTTGAGGTTAAAAACGATAGATGCAAATGAAACAAAACACATTTTAATCTGCAATAGTTTAGAAAGACGACAAATGCCAACGTGGGAATCAACAGTGTTATATTGGATTTGACAATGATATGGAAAAAATATATTTTCAGTATCTGTGCTGTGTAATGTTCATCAGGATCGTTAACAACAACTGTTTTCTGTTTGCAGGGCAATGTTCAGTTACCTGTTGAATATGAACGCTGTAACATTAAATAAGTTGAAAGTGTTAAAAAATTACTGTCTATAAATGGTTTGGACTTTACAGGAAACGACTTTTCTTTCAACACGGCAAACAAAAACGAATATCGTACTTGATGATTATATGAATAAAATATATTTCAGTATGTGTGCTTTGTAATGTTCATGAGCATTGCTAACAACAACTGTTACTGTTTGCAAGGCAATGTTCACTGTCATGTTGAACAGAATGTTGTAACATATTGAATAAGTTCATGTAGTGTTGAAAGATTACTGTCCATCAACAGTTTGGATGTCACTGATTTGAAGATTTAAAGTGTCATATGTAAATTTGAAGTTCTTTTCGTGTGATTGCAGAATGATTGTAATGATATTCTCTTCTTTCGCTGTAACATTGAATAAGTTCAAAGTGTTTAAAAATTACTATCTATAAATGGTTTGGACTTAACAGGACACGACTTTTCTTTCAACACGGCAAACAAAAATGAATATCGTACTTGATGATTTTAGGAATAAAATATGTTTCAGTATGTGTGCTTTGTAATGTTCATGAGCATTGCTAACAACAACTGTTACTGTTTGCAAGGCAATGTTCACTGTAATGTTGAACAGAACGTTGTATCATATTGAATAAGTTCATGTAGTGTTGACAGATTACTGTCCTTTAACAGTTTGGCCGTCACTGACTTGAAGATTTAAAGTGTCATGTGTAAATTTGAAGTTCTTTTCATGTGATTGCAGAATGAGTGTAATGATATCCTCGTCTGTCTTGGATGGAAGAGGATCCATAAGAGGATCCATGAATTTCAGCAATGCTTGTGCTGTACCATGATTTAATTTCAGGTTGAAGAGTTTGGTTGAGTTCTGTGGTTTGGCCAGAAGACGAAGCACCCAAATAGTGTTGCACCCACTTGGTAGCTGTATCAGTTTACAGGAGCTGCATTTGGCCTGGTTGGGTCCAATCAAGTCTATGGTTCTCCTATTCCTGGAAACACAGGAGAGGCTCTTTGAAGCTTGTTGAACTCCGAGAATTTTTGCCACGGCTGTAGATGATGTACACATTTCTGGTTCGAAATCAACAAGTGGTGCAGAAAATGGAGCATCTTCTATGGCAGAATATTCTTCGTTCTTGGGAGTATTTAGGTAGTATTCGTATTTAGAAGACTTCACTCTGACATTTTTGAAGATGTAAGTCTTGTTAAGCTGGAGGCTCTGTTTCCTCCCCCCAAAGGAGCAGTTTAATTTGAGCTGTTGGGTCTACTATTACAACCTCTTGCTTTCTGGTTTGGCCGTATCGTGTGGCTTGAACTTTAAGACCAGACATGGAAACAACTTTTCCTTTCACTGTGATCAGTTGTTCTGGTTAACTGGCTTCCCTTTTGTGCTCGTCCAGAGTTCGTCTGAGAATGAGAAGTTTACTTTGTCTTTATCAATGGGTTTGATATTGGTTGCCTTTGTAATAGTCAGATCGTCATTGTAATGACCTGCTCGCCTGAACTTGTTTAACCTAACTGGACTTTTTGTAGCAGCTACTGCTTGGAATTCTCCTCTTTTTTCTGGTGAATAACATATAGCTTTAATGGGTTTGTCTTGGCACTGTAGAGTGCAATTGAAGTAACATCGTTTGGATTCTGCTGCTTTTTTTAGTTCTGATATGCTGTGAAGGTAGCAGATAAAGGATTCTGGACAAAAAGAGAAAACAGGCAAATCGGCAATGATAAAATAATTAATTTACTATTGATGAAGAGTGACAGTGGATAACCTAGATAACAAGATGAAACTGTCTTGTAATGCATTTGGAAAAATGGTGGAAATACAGTAATATTTTTCTTTTTTTGATTAAGGTATTACTCTACATAGGACATGTCTGGCATGTGTAGTAAACACACCTTGTGTTGAGCCTTTTGTGTCTGGTTTCATTGGCTCTGGAGGGTCTTGGTCCATACTGAGTTAGATCTGGAAAAAAACAAAACAAAAAGCAAATGTTAGATATAATGAGCAAAAATGAAATATTGTCAAAATATTTTCACTAACGTACCTAAAAGAGGTATTGGGGAGATTTGTTTTTACTTTTACAATGTATTTTGGAGCATAATACTTTTTTACACAGCAAGAAAATCATTGCCTAGTGATAACGCTAGTTGGGCTAGTCTGTCTTCTTCATTTATACGATACTGCAAAGTTATAGAATTTTTTAGACTTGTTGAAGGGGCAGTGTCTCGGGTGGGCATGCGCATTAGGTCAGTTACTTTCTGAGAAATATTTCAGCCGTCGGCCATCCAAGTTTCTTCGATCTTCAGCCAAATACAGTATGTGCTTTTAGGTTTTCAAATACTTTTCTTCTCTGACTGGCTGGTTTCCACGTTATATATCTCTGGTCTTTCCCAGTTTTTCAAGTATGGATACAAAAACTTGAAGAGATTCCACCCTGTTAAGTTCACTTCATTGGAATTCCCTTCGTAGGCGATAGATTTTACTTGACATTTGTCGTTGGAGTATACAGTATTGAAATATCCATTATTTATTATACGTTTATATTTGGTTTTCTTGTAGGAAAATCGTGTCTCTTGCACTTGTAGAAACACATGCTCAACAAAAGGGACAGTTAGCAATCCCAATCGAGAATGTCCTTGTCATACCGAAGGCTTACACTGTGGAGCATTGTGCAAGTGTGCATCTTCAGCGAAGCCTTGTAAAAATAAAGTGAGATTGCAGTGTGACTTATGCATTATCTGTTTTTCTCTATATTCTCTAGGTGTTCCGGTTCTGGTTGGTTAGGTCCTTGTTTCATGTCGGTTTTGTTACACTTGTCAGCTGTAGGATTACTTGTTGCCAAATACATGATTTTTATCTGTAAAATAACCATTTCTATTTTTAAATTTTCTTTTGGTCATAATGTAACATTTGTGAAACGCTTCTGAACAATTTCTTATTGGAAGTCGTGCTATATAAATGAATAAACTACTTTTATTATTTCAGTATTTGATACCTACTATATTTCCATAACTTCCAAATCAGCTATTTATTTTTCCTTTTCAATTGGCAGTCACATTTTGTTCGCTATGAATGTGGTCTTTGACTCAGTTTTTGCCTTCCATTTTCATCTAACCTAGTGAAAGTATTTCCCCCTCAGCCAGCCAGAGACCAAGGCAGCCATATAGTAATGCCAATGATAGGCCCAGCGAAGACGAAGAGTAGGTAAATGAGAACAATGATGTGAAGGTTAGCAAGCCTAAGATCTTTACATAATATGTGGGTGACCCAATTCCAATCCACCAGAAACACAAGCATTGTATTTATATGAATAAAAACCTTTGCCCTGTGCATAGAGAATTCATCTTTTACGTAAGATTTCATTTCCTGTCACATTTCATAGTTTTCCATTGTTATCTCTGTGATACTAGGGCAAAGTTTTTTTGTTTGTTATTTGGTAATTCTCTGGATATGTAATTATTGTATGTCATTCTTTTTAGGAATTCGTCGAAACATTGGATGAACCAATGGTAAGAAAATTATGTATCAGGAGTTTACGGAGAGGGAGAGGAAGTATGGATTACATCCATACACTGCTAATAATGAAGGATGACCTGGATGAAGGTAGAGAGGTGTCAGCTTCTGCCATGGCTGAGCAAACATCTCCAGGATCTGAACCTGGCCCATCTTCTGTGTCAGCATTGCCTTGGTGCAAATGTGGGGTCTGTGAGGTGATGCCACAGGAAATTGAAAATAAATGCTGTGGGCAAAGGCGCTGTGTCACGAGGCACACAAGGTTTGAAAAGTTGTGCCTAGACCCTGATGTCCTCCAGCTGGCTGTCAGGAATCTTGGGGACATCCGTAACGAATGTGAAGATAACAACACAAGGTCATTCTGAAAGGCTAGTTACAGAGAGTACGTTCTTGATAGGTATGGGTATCTGGGAAAGGGGAACAGGAAAGTGTGCCCCTCTTGTGTAGTTAAAGTGGTTCGACAACATTACCCATCACAGACAGGAGTTTATATGGGATTCCGTCATGAATGAAGATGGGAAGTGCTCGTACTTGAATCAACATATGAAGTAAAGTCAAACTGTCAGGAACGTAAAATTGAGTTTTCTGTGGAGTGCATTTGGCAGTGATAGCAATTTTGTGTAAATTCCACTGTTAGCATTGCCTAAATGATAGTGTGTAATTACTGTAATTGAAATAAAGAAAAATAATTTTAAACCTTTTTGAAAAGTTCATTGTTTTTTCATACAAGTGTATTTCTCATCTTTGGGAAGACATAATAAGAACTTCATATGCCTGTTAATTGCAAGATACATTATTTTTTATATTCCAAAATGTAACCAGTCACAAGTTCCATAAGGAAGTAGCAGAGGTTCTTGGCAGTGTGACCTTGTGAGTCACACTGCCCATCACCACACACAACCAAATCTTTGCCAATGAAATCAAGCAAAAGCTGCTCCCTCTGCCAGCTCCACCATTCATTTACTGCTGGAATACAATACAGTCGCTGCATTCTATAAAAAGTTGAATCAGAGATAAAAGACAGTCCAAGAAATTTTGCAAATTTTTCAACCTTTGCAAAGTTATTGCCAGATAACAGAATGCTAGCCCCAACTTAAAGATTGTTCAAGTAGACATCATTCTGGTCCTTTGACGAACAGAACGTTCCTCTATGGGCAGAAGAACAAGACCACTTTATTACTGCTGTGGGTCCACTGTTGGTACAACCAGGATGTTGGCAGCGGGTGAACACATTAATGAGCAAATCGAGAGAACACATCAGTTTAGTTTGACGCACAATGGAAAGCTCGTCCTTCAAATTGTTCTGTTCCTCAAGCCTGCTTAACTTAGGATAATTCTGTACTGTACTGGATGTAGATGAACTTTGCTGCAGAACAGGTGCAGTAGAACTCAGCTGAGGAACTGATGAGATAGTACTTTGCTGAGGAGCAGAAGAGGTTGCACTCTGTCAAGGTACAGATGCAGCAACCCTTGGCTGGGGAACAGAAGAGCTGCCAAATGGTTGTGGTGCAGTTGTGATGTATTCAGTTGTCTGGGGATCAATAGAGTGTGGTGCAGATAAGGAGGTACCTTGTTGAGGCTCATTTATTGTATTTTGAGTGAGTGGATCATCATCAACTTCATCATTTTCAGCATGCATTTCATTTTCACACTCGTTCTCCACCACTTGTACAGAATACCTGACAACAAGCACAAAATTTAAAATGTAAGACTGATGTCCCAGTGTTATGTAGAATAAGAATGTGGATTCCCAGGGATCTGGTGTGGCAGACTCTATTAATCTGTTGGCCTTCAATATGAATGTTTATTGAATGGCTGGCGTTATTTGAAAGCCTCTGACGCGAGCCAATAAACATAAGCTCGGTTTTAGCAGTATTTAAACTTACTTTATTTTCCGTCAGCCATTCGTGAAGATTAACAAGTTCGTCATTTATTGAATGTTCTAGTTCGGGTAAGCTATTGGCGGCAATGCTAATGCTGGTATCATCAGCGTACATCTGAGGGGAGGCTTTACTCAGACAATTTGGCAGATATATATCAAGACAAGAAGAGGCCCAATTAAGCTTCCCTGAGGGACGCCACAGGTGACAGGGCGTGCGCCAGATAGCTCACCAGTAACTAGACACTTTTGTTGTCGGTCACTAAGATAAGAGTCAAACCACCTTAGGGACTTTTGATCAACTCCATAGCAAGCTAACTTTCGCAAAAGAATCTTGTGGTCTATTGTGTCAAAGGCCTTTTTCAAATCTATAAATACCACACCATTAATAAAACCGTTATCTAAATTAACAGACCAGCTGTTAGTAGCTTCAAGCAAGGATGTAAGGGTGCTATGTATGGAACTAAAGTCGGATTGACAGTTAGCTAGAAGATCGTTAAAATTAAGATACTCATAAAGTTGATTGTATATTATTCTTTCAAAAATCTTAGCAACAGCAGGAATGATCGAAATCGGTCGGTAATTATTGACATCCTGTCTAGCTCCCTTTTTAACTCGTGGATACGCGAAGCGTATTTGCGGGTTTTTGTGGGGACTCCGATATGCAAATTGTCACTCACTCACTCACTCACTCACTCACTCCAGTGTAGACATCTTCGTAATTAGTCGGATAGAACTCGGGGGCACCGATATGAAGACAACAATTGTCGTGACCGAAGTCACGGAAGTCTGTTGATGAAAGTTCACGCTGAAAGTGTATCATACCGTTGCCAGAGTTTGTAATGATTTTGTAGCTTAAGAGGACGATTAGCGAGGCCCTGTTAGGAGTAAATTTCGAAAAGCGACATGGCCTTGAAACGGCAACATAAAGGACCTGAAATGGCGATGAACGACGAGCCGCTCACGGGAAATTACGACAGTGACCTTCGACCTTCCGAAATTGCGACGTGAAAAGCTTTGAAACTCAGACGCGCGACATAAACAACCTCACTAACAGGGCCTCATTAGCGGTCTTACTAAAATCAAAAGGAGTTTAAATGTTTCCAGTTAGGACAATAACCAACTTGGAGACTGAATTTCATGAGCCTTTGACTCGGCCAGGCGCTAAACGTGAACAGATGATAACTATTCGCTTTTCCGACATCGACCGCCATCGACCGCCCCCAAGATTACAAGCAGTATATGAATTTCAGTTGGCTCGAAAGTGATCTGAAGATGAGAAAATCTCTTGCTAATGTAGTAAGCTTTGATGAGAACTCATAGAGCGAAATTAGCACTTGAATGAGAACTTATATGAGCGAAATGAGTACTCGTTATTGAATGAAACTACTACTGAAAACAGAATAAATTGACGAATCCATGATGTGAAACCGAAGAACTTCTGTGGCCAACCTGGATAAGAAACATCGCATGGAGGACGTTTCTACTGATTTAAGTGTTAGTACGAACAGGAATGGAGTTGGAGAAGTATTGGGACGGTCAAGAAGTATGTCAACGCTTACCATTTAATATGGAGGCGCATGCCATGGCGGAGAACCATGAAGATTACAATGTAAGAAAGTCATTAAAGGGTTCGAAAAGAGTAAGTCATGTAGAAAATGTATTAAGCGTTATATTATATACAATACACCACAAGCCGTTACGATGAAAAGTTTTCTGTCTATTGATTTCCAAATTTACCTTGAAGTGAACTAGATTGTGTTGAAGTAGACATGTTGGAAAAATACGCTTACCTGTTTTGCTTACTGTTGTGTGACTCATCATATTTACATTGTAAAAACAAGAAGTTATAAGGATAAAAACAAAAATGTATTGCTGTATTAATGATGGAAAGTGTGATTTTTTTTAAGTGCAACCCTGAATATATATACCACTGATAACCTAAAATGAGATGGTAATGTAAATAAACTAATTCAACTTGATAAAGGATTGAGTGTCTTGAGGATTTTAAGATCATCACTAACATACTTTGCAAAAATGCAAGAAAGACTTGTTTGGTATGATTCGTCAGCTGGGCTGTCCTACATGGTTTTGTTCATTATCAGCTGCAGAATCAAGGTGGATATTTCTGTTGAATACATTGAATAGACTTGTAGACAACAAAAACTATAATGATGATAAAATTGACAATGTCATGGCAACAAAATTCAGACCTTATTCAGAAGGACCCTGTTACATGTGTTAGAAACTTCGAACTCACAGACAGTGAGCAGCAGGATACCAGAACTACATTTGGTTTCGGTGCCATTTAATCCTGTACCCTTATGTTAAGTTATCAAGTTTTTTAACAACTGTATGCTTGCCACCTGCCTTATAACTGATGCCTAGTGTAGTCAAATGATTGGAGTCATGTACTCACTGTATGTTTATTTCAAAAAGCTACTCAGCTCCCTGGTCACTTTTATGTTGTGATTATAGATTAAAATTATCTTCAAGTTCATTCAATCACAACTCTGAAAAAACACCTCGTTAATTTTTAAATTATTTCTTTTTTCTCTGTTTTGTAAACTTATCCACGAGTTCACCATAGACCTACTTTGATTAAAAATTGGCATAACCCTAGCTAATTTCCATTCAGTTGGAACAGTACCAGTGGAGATTGATTGATTGAACATAAATGTTAATAATAATAATAATAATAATAATAATAAATAAATATACATTTATATAGCGCCATTTTCCACTAATTGTCCATGGCGGTTTACAATGATTTAAATGATTTAATTTAATAATAATGATAAAAGCATTCATTTAGACACGATAGTTTAAAATACAGCGTTGCTGATGTGGTCATGTACAATCTAAAACGTTAAAATTACAAATTATATATATATATATATAAAAAGCTAATCAAATAAAGTGAAATTGTCTAAAACATTACTTTTGGTTACTTTACGTTTAAAACTATTTACATTATCTTCTGCCCTAATATCATTACTTAAAAAGTTCCATAAGGTGGCGCCACGGTACGTAATAGATTTCTTTAAAAATTCAGTCCTTGGACGGGGCAGCGAAACGCACATCTTCTGTCGCAAGTTATATTTTGGGGTGCGTTTGTTAAACAGCTCTTTGAGATGAACCGGGGAGTTTCCATGGTAGCAGTTATGAACAAAAAGGAGAACCCGTTTCAAGTAAATATGTTTGAGTCACTTGACAGTTGGTGCATGTAAGGACATCCTCAGAAGACATATTCCAGTCAAGGCCATGGATAATTTTTGCAGCCCTAACATGAATACGTTCAAGGCTGCCGAATAATGTCTTGCCACATGAGCCCCAAATTAAGAGTCCAGAAGTCACCAAAGGTAAAATAGCATTAAAATAAAAGTCAAGTTTGGCCCCAATCGGTAAAAAATAGAGGGATCTCAAAAGGCTTAATTTCTGAGAAAAGTTCTTAATTAATTCACTAACGTGGACATTCCATTTGAGTTCATGGTCAACTTCAACACCTAAACATCTGGGGGACGTGACTTGCTCGATGTAACAGTTACCAAACTTTAAACCCGGTAGTGGGCCAACAAAGCGACTACGACATGGTAACATGAACTCGGTTTTACCGGGATGTGGTGTTAGAAGAGAACGGCAACACCACTCGAAAAGTAAAGCTAAAATCTTATTTAAGGCCATAATGACCAAATCTGGAGAAGTCGCCACTACATACATCGTAGTATCGTCAGCATACATGTGAATGACACCATCATTATTGTTGATGATATCAGCTAAGTCATTACAATACAAAGAAAACAGTGGGGGCCCTAAAACTGATCCCTGTGGAACACCGAACTTTACAGAACGAGGGCTAGACTTCTCCCCATTTACTATTGTTATTTGTGAACGCTTGGACAAATAACTGCTAATCATAGACCATAGGTCACCAGCAATCCGTAGCCCCTGAAGTTTCTTTAGCAGAAGAGGGTGCAAGATGGAGTCAAATGCTTTTCTAAAATCAACGAAAACGATTCCAACCGTGTGATTGTTGTCGAGAGCACGTCTCCAATCCTCGGACATTTTAGCCAGTAATAGTTCTGTCGAGCTGCCTTGTTTGTACGCCCACTGATGTTTGTTGCTGAGACCGTGATCAGCAATGTGCGACGTAATTGTTAAAACGACACAAGACTCCATTAACTTTCCTGGAACACATAACAAAGAGATCGGTCAGTAATTAGTCTTGTCAGTTTCATCATCCTTTTTATGCAGGCAAGAGACGTTGGCAGACTTCCACATCGCAGGAACCGAATTGTTACAAACGCTAGCAAGACAAACACATCGTAACGACGGCACAATTGCATCGCCTGCGAGCTTCAATAATTTAGGTGCAACATTATCTGGTCCACAAGATTTGTTTGGCTTAAGGTTCTTCAGGCCTAGAGCGATCTTGGTGTCATTTAAGTCAATGTTCATGATAGAAGGCGTGACTCGAGAAATGTGGGAGGCACTGGTTGCCGGATCGAAGGAAGGAAGATCGTTAGCAAGTTCTTCGCCAACAGAGGAAAAGAAATCGTTCAAAATATTGGCTTTGCCTTGATCAGAGGTTTCAAGACTACCGTCCTCTCTTCTGATCCCGACAATAGGCTTCCTTTTGGCCGGTTCACAGGTGGCAGTTTTTATCAGCTTCCAGTAGGATTTTCAGTCCTTCACTTCGTTGAACAAATCACTGAAATAACTACACTTGGCGGCTCTTACTTCCTGTGTGATTTGATTTCTGAGCTTTCTGTATTTTGCCCACAGATCAGGCTCATTTGATTCCTTGGCTCTGCCTAGAGTTTTGAATCTAAGGTTCATCTTATGTTGTATCTGTGGGGTAATCCACGGGAGAGACTGACGTCTCAGCTTGATTTCTCTATACGGAGCGTGCTTGTTGCAAATGACATTAAAAATGTGCTGCCATGCCCAATAGCAGTCATCCGGATCATCAAATGACGAGCACACAGACCAGGGAGCTGATTCAATATCCTTCATGAACATCTTTTGGTTAAAACGTTTAAAGCTGCGCGCTTTGACAATCTTCGGAGGATCTCTTCGAACTTTTGTGTGCATGCATGCGTGCACTAACATATGATCGGAGATTCCCAATTCGAGAGTCTTCGTGTTCTTAACCAAACTGTACTTACTAGCGATTACAAGGTCAATTAAGGTAGATGAATCACCAGTCACTCTAGTTGGTTGATTGTTGATAACGGAGTAGTTAAATTGTAGAAGAGAGGATTGTAATTTACCACCGAAGGTAGATGGAACGATGTTGCCGACTCGCTGAGCATAGTCGCAGTTAAAATCGCCAACGATGAGCACGTTCGTAAATCGGAGCCAAACCTTTTCCAATGTTTTATGGAAATTGTTGAAGAAATCAACACTTGAAGGTGGTCTGTAAATGGTACCGATATTAAACTGGGTGGAATTAATATTCACTCTGAGCCAAACGCCTTCGATTGTAGGACATTCGAGTGATTTTCTTCGCGTAGAACAAATATGGTTCGCAATATAAACCAAGCAACCGCCACCAAAAGTACCAGCATTTCTATATCTTCTTGCAATCTTGTAATTCTCAATCTCAAGTTGTCGATTTGAGACATTTATATCGAGATGAGTGTCAGTAATGGCGAGAATGTCAAAACGACATAGTTGTAGTAGAAGCTTCACTTCATCGACCTTGTTTCTAAGACTGCGAATATTAATGTGTGCAATGCTTAAATTGTTAGACCCTGCGTGTATCGTCCTCGCAAATTCCTGTAAATAATCAGAGTCTCTATCCTGGATTCCCTGCCAACCAGGAATTAGCTCAATGTCGCCGGAAAGGAGCAAAATTTGCTTTGTGGCAGTTGAGTTAGAGTAATAAACAACACGACAGTGTGACCATTTCGGGCGGCAAGCATTGTGGAATTTCCAATTACCACCGGCAATAGTAATTGTGCTCGTTGTGACATGTAAATTCAATAGGTGTTGATTGCAAGGTGTGGTAGGTCGACGCTGTATGTAAATTTCCGTAGTTCGGTACAACTGGAACCATTGACGAAACGAAGGCCAAACATCAAAACACTCGCCGTATGGGGCGTAAGAAGACTGCTCAAGCACATAAAGCTGGAAAGCAGTTCCACGAACATTTACCAGTATGTGGAGATGGTTCACAGGTATAGAATGCAGCTCCAAACGACCTAAGCATAGAAAAAACATGGAGACCAGGAAAACGTGGCTGCTCTGCATCATTAATTAACCTCTGCCCTCTGTTAGGGATGGTGCAAGAATATTGGCCGCTAATTTAAGAAACTTGGATGGTAAATTGTCCAGGCCAGTCGTCTTATTAACTTCTAGTTTTTTCAAGTAATTTCAGGACTTCACTCGTGCAGCAACTGCCGAAAGAAAAGGTCTTGTCAGCAGAGATGAGAAAGCTTTCTGGTTGGGTATTTAACAGAGGTATTTCACTTGCCAAATCATGGCCAATTTTCGCGAAATGATGATTAAAGGCCTGTGCCATGTCAGCTGCAGAACTTATCTTGTTATCACCAACTTCGATACAAGCAATAGTTTTCCTCTTGTGATGACGAGAATTTAGTTCATTGATAAGTTGCCAAGTCTTTCGGGGATCCTTTTTATTGGCAGCAAGGTTTTCAATAAAGTATGTGCGTTTAGCATACTTAATAGAATTGTTTACTTGATTTCTGGCGGCTTTGAAATCTGCCCAGTAAGACTGATGATCCTTATTTTGCTCCGTCTTCTTTTTCAGGAAGTCCCTTTTACGCATTTTACGAATTAATTCGTAAGAGATCCAAGGCGCATTCTTGTTCCTAATTCTTTGTGAATGAGTAATTGATTCTTCCAAAACTCCCATATTTTGTTGGGATCTGAAAATTGATTTACATCATCCCATGGTCTTTGAGCTACGTCTCTAAGAAAATCCTGCTTGTTGAAGTTCTGAAAACTTCGAGTAGTAATAATTTTGGCCTCACCAAAATTGGTATAATGCGTTTTTCAAATTAAGTAAATAAGGGAGTGCTCGCTGATCCCTAAGGGCACAACTCCTGATCGAACTATTTTATCAGGGGTATTAGTTAAACACAGATCAATTAGTGACTGAGATTGAGCTGTTACCCTCGTTGGCTCTTTGAATAACTGTTTAATGCCGTAGATATTACAAACGCTGCAGAGTTTTGAAGAGTTACCATCTGCGGCGCCCGGTAACATATTTATGTTAAAATCGCCCACGAGATAAAGCTCCAGGTTTAGACTGTCAATTTTGCCAATTAGGTTTTCAAAATCGTTGAGAATATCAGGCGGAGAATTTGGAGGTCTATACCAGGTACTAACAAGAAATGGTCGTGAGCGGGGTTTGATTATTTCAACAGTTAAACATTCTAGCTTATCGATAATAAGATCTTCGCGTATTCTATAATTGAGATTACTACGTAGGTAAAGGCAAACCCCTCCACCATTACGGCCGTTTAACATCCTGTCTTTCCGAATGATTTCAAAGCCTGGTAAGTAGAGTTCATCATCATTAATCGTATCATCTAACTTGGATTCGTTTATGACAAGAATGTCAATTTTTGAGTCTTCCATGAAAACTCTTAACTCGTCAATATGTGCAGTTAAACTGTTAATATTTAAGCAAGCAATAACTAGACCACAATTAAAAAGAGTGAACTTATGATTATCGCCAGACAGCACAGAACCATTGGTTTCCTCGGGCTCCCCAACGGCAAATTTCTAATGACTATTAATATAAGATAATAAGTTCTGGCTCAGGAGATTGGTTCCAGCTCGATTCAAATGCAGTCGGCTTTGATTAAGGTGCTTGTCGGCGACGATGTTGTTGTGCTCGATAAAACCCCAGTCATTTTGTCGACAAAACTTCCCAAGCATCTTGTTGACCTCAGTAGCTCGTTTAGATAGCTCAGGGTCATCTGCTCGAGTAGTAATACTGGAGATGGCTGTCGAGATACCTTCTTGCTCGACCATGCGCGCAAGATCAACGATTTCGTCTGCACACTGACGGGAAAAGCTCGTAGTACGAAGGCTATTAGTTCCTACATGAATAATAATTGTGTCTGGTTTTGGGATCATGCAACAGAACATTTAATTCTTGTTCACAAGGTTGGCAAGAGCATTTAAAAATGCTTGATTCATTGCCTGCTGCTGTTGTTGAAACTGCTGCTGTTGCACCAGGATATTTTGAAGGAACATCTGGTTTTGTTTCACCTCTTCTTCTTTTAACTCCAATTCTTTTTGCCTGATTTCGTTTGCCTGTTTTTTTTTGCTTTCGTGGCATCTTTTAATATTTCAGGCATGCCTCCTTGGGATCTCCTCCTTTTTGGTGTAGCAATTATCACCTCATTATCATCATCATTATCACTGTCCACTCTGCATGCCCTGTCCAGCAACCGTTTTCTTGATTCTCTCAGTGACTCCATTGCCTTATTCCTCATCATTTCTGCTGTCTCCTTATCCTTGTTTGTCTTCTCTCTTTCTTTATCCTTTTACATGCAACACAATAAAACAAGTAGTAACATTTTTTGTACACCACAGGAAGACCTAACAACTTTCTATTAACAACAAACCACTGGAGCAGAGTCAGTGTTGAATGAAATTTTAAACCTGGATAAATGTTAATACCTTTATACAGTGAATTCAAAAGCCTAGTTTGAAACAACACTCATTTCAGTACTTTAGTCAAGGTCAAAATCACATAATATTTATTGTTAATTGCCTTAGCAAATTTTTTCCAAAATTATTAAAACTTTACATCATTGTAAATAAAATCAAGAAGATCATATTCCGAGGTTTTTCCCCCAAGACATGCATCTGCTTCTAACTAAACTTGCATATGTAATGTTTTACTATGGGAAGCTATCTGAGGTAAAGTACTTTACCGGTACTATTTTAAAAAGTTAAATGAAGAAAACTGCTATCTAGCAACCTGTTCCTCTTCTACTTCGGCGATGCGCTCCTTGATGTCCTGCAAAGCCTTGTCGATGTCTGAATAGTCAACATCGACTCCACTCGCCCTTCTTTCTTCAATCTCTTTCCTCTCGAAATCTTTCATCATTTTGTCAAACTTTTCACGCACCGATCTGTGCGTCGTTTTAAATCCCATCCCTTTTAAGCCGTTTAGGTTTTTGGAAACTTCCCGCCAAGCTTTTCCACGCTCCTTTGTTCCTGCTTTGAATTTGTAGGGCTCCACAGTAGAGACCTCTGCCAGTAAAACCTCTTCGTGGCATCGCTTCCACACAAATACTTCCCTCTTTGACAACATCGCAGCTTCGAGCCGTATAATTAAAGATGAAAACAAAAATAACGGGAGAACAATAACGTCGTTGTTTCCGCGATGAAGACAATACAACTTCCCAACACTATCAAACGAAGAATTATAAAAATTATACGAACCTACCTCACAGAAATACACTTTGTTCTCACCACAACGAAAGCGCTGATTTTTTTCGTCCTAAACAAGGCGACGACAACAAAGTTGCTGGCGAAAACATTGTCATGCAATCAAGGTCACGCTATCGCGCATGCGCACAATTGGCAAATTTTAAACTGCGTCTTTGTTCTCGTTCTCGTCGCGTATGTAAAGCTCTCTATTGTCTATGTGGAGGGAACGTACGGTGGCGAGGTAGACGGGAATCGACTGAGGCCTCAGGCGTTGGGCTAGGTGTGTGGCGAAGAGGATGACTGTGTCTTCATCGGCTGGGTAAGGTTGGAGGCGTAGCTCCTCGCAGAAGACGAGGAATTGCCGTTGTGCTGCGTTATAGGTCTGTCGGGATAATGCAGCGAGCCCATGAAGGAGGTAGGACCTGGCCCTCTCCTTTAGGTGAGCTGTTCGATTAGGCGGTGCACTGTTGGGTGGGAGTTTGCTTTCGGGGCCAGCTCTCGGAATCTCTGAAATTGAAATAATATGCCACTAACTAGGCTGGATTCTCAGACATTATAATGATAAGAAACCTTCTAAGCTAACCTGAAACGTTTGGAGTAGTTATGTTTTTACTGTGCAATAAATCTAAGTCAAAAAAAGGTTATTTACTTCCGGTGTACATGTGGAAATTGCCAAATACTGAACAGAAACGAGGAATGTACATGCTGCTCAGAGTTTCGTCAAATGCTCAACAAAATCAGGGAAGCAGTAGAGGTGGGGGAGGTTGCTGAAGCCCCAGTTTGTATAACTCAGCATCCAGGTTTCCAAGGTGTTATTCTCAACAGATGGGTGCTGCAGACAGCCTGGTACAAATATAAGCAAGAAATGAGTCCCTTTGCCATCATGTGCTGTGTGTTGCATTAGAGCACACTTTCCTCCACCAGGATTTGAAGATGACTTCAAATAATGTGAAAACTAGCTGACTAGATGACTTCAAATACTTCAATAATGTACCCTTTGTGCTTTGACTGTATGTTTTAAATTTGATGTTTTGTTGACAAAAACCAATTATCTTAACATTATGACATCTACAGTCATCCAAAGTCATTGTTGTTATGTAAACAAATGAAAATAATTTTGTTAGGAAAATTCCCACAAAGAAACAAAGATTGAAATACATGTTCTACCGTTTGTAAAAACAGGAAATAATTTTTTGTCTTTTACCTATCTATATTATAATGGATGATAAAATGCCATGTCAAAACAATCCAATTCCCTTCAGTGCACTGAGATCACTGATTCCCCAGGGAAACAATAGCTGTAATTACTCAGTCTCATTCATTTGAGTTATTTGATCACAATTGCATGCAAATTACTCCACATTGGTGCAGCCAAATTGTAGCGTTTTTATCGGTTGAACCTGGACCAGTGTTTATGGACAAGTTCTTGTTTGCTTGGAGGTGCAGTTCCTGAGATGTTTTTGGGAAGATGGCGTGTTTCAGGTTCAATTTCAACTTCACCGGTTTCACAGGCATTTGCAACAGTGTCCATCAAAACCATAACATGTGCATATGACTTTTTTTCTTTTATTGGCTTAGCCACCCACTGTTTCTGTGCCTTTGGGAAGCTGACCTTGTACCTGGGTTCAGCAGCACGTGGCCCAGATTGGATGACTGCCTGCCTTCTTCCACAGTTTGCATTGTGATAGAGCGCTGTGAGTTGTGTGCGTGCCACCATGCCTTTGTGTAAAAAATGCTCACGCTTTGGGCAGTACTTCAAATATTCAGAGTGATACACCTGAAGCTCTCCAGTGTGGCAAAATTTAGTCAGCTTTTCAATGTCTTTCAAGATCTTCTTGTTGAGTACCACCTCCTCAAGGGCAATATAGGTGGGGGTATCAGGCTTCAGCCACTTTTTTTTCCTGATCTGAGCACTGGTCAGTCTTGGATGGCAACACTGAAAGTGGAGGTAGCCATTCCACTTGTGTTTGTTTGTCACATGAAAAAGGAGTGACTTCCACTTTTCTTTCAGCACTTCAGCATTGCCATCGCATGTTGCAGAACACCACCACATGTGGTTTGAGACTGAACGGATCCATGGAAGGAGATCTTCACATCCTTTCACTTTAGCCTTCTTGGAAAGGTTTTTTATCACCCAATGCCAGACATCATACTGGTGGTCGATTTCAGCATGGTCCTTTTTCATGGAACTTGAGATGGGAGTATGGCAGTCTGTAGCAATTCTCTTGGTAGCGACATCTTCTCTGGCAAGGTCATGAATGCACCTCTCAAACCCTTCCTTTTCCATCGCATTAGATGAAGTTACCTCTGTTACCTGTACAACATTGATTGCGGCCACCTTTCCTTCATCTGTCATCATAGTGTATGTGCAATATTTGGCATTGTGACCTGGACTGTCACACCTTCCATCCCCAATCACATTGACTGGCCCTTTGCTTTTAACTTCATCTAATACTGAACTTCTTTCCTCTGTCCAGGCTTTGTTTACCACAGGAAACAAATACTTGTTCTGTATATTGTTATATGTACAGTATGTTGCCCAGTTTCTGGCCACTTTAGTTTGTAATTGCCATAACTTCTAGTTTATGCACGGAAAATTTCTCATTTTTATATGACAGGCAGTTCATTTACTTACCTCTAATATGTACAAATGTTGGCTGCTTTCCACAATTAATAATGGAGTTCTGCTAGTTTTGGCAAAACTAGTAAGTTGCCCAGTTTCCGGCCATTGAAATAAAGCGCAATTTTCGCTGAAATCGATTGACGTTAAATGACTTTTCTTTTCCCTTGACAAACACGAAGTAGCTTAGCGACCGCACATTAGCATTTCAAGGCAAAATGATTACTTAGTGGTGGATAGAAGGGCCCTTGTAAAAGAGTACAGGCATAGGGCACGTGCGATGTGCGCTGGAATGAGGTAAGGGATGGACTTTCATGTATTATCTCTCTTTAGAACTACAGGTTATGTGAGATATGAGATAAAGAAGTTTTTGGATCTAACAAATTTTTATTTCGAGAACACTTTTCTCCTCCATAGCTTCCACTGCGGCACGCACTTTGTTTAGAATGGACTGTTCGCTGCCATCTTTCACTTCAATGTGGTACGTGCACGAAATGACAGCTCCTCCTCCTGGAAGATGTTGCGGTGGCCATGGAGGGAAGCTCTTGCAGGGATTTCCCGTCTGTTCACTGAAATATTTATATTAATTTTTCTTAGATCAAATCATAAAGATTTTGTAACGCCAATAAAATTAAGACACAATATTGGTTTCGAGACCACACATACCTTTCAATGCATTTCACGTGTGCCATGCCATGTACACGCCCAATTGGCAAGCCAGCAATTGTAGAGACTCTCTCACCATGCTTTTCGTCTGTTATCTTGTTCCTTAAATTGGAAGCAATCTTTTCGAGCTCTGGGACCAACACTAAACGTGCATGGGGATCGTGTCGATTTCTGTATTCTTTGGTGACTGGCAGTCGCAAAGATTGTGGGGGTCTTATTTGAAACTCGTGATAGCCCTTTATCACGGCGTTGCTCACAGTAATTGAAGGCATCACAATAACAGATCTGAAACTGGAAAATTTAATTGCAATTGTTATAATTTTTATACATCAATAACTTATTTCTAACATGATTATAAAGCAAATAGCAATCTAGATCTCTAACATTTATCACTGAAAACTCTATTGAGAATATTCAGAAAAATACAAAACAAGCAAAAATTACAGAAACAGAATTTTTTGAAATATACAATTTTATGCATCAAACACTAAGTAAACTGGTTGTAAAACTCTTTTACATGTTTTCTTTGATCCATTAATCATTAAAGTCATCTGGATCGTTTAAAACTAGTGTTTGAAATGAGCACGAATCTTGAAAAACATCAACACTAGCTATCAACCTTTGAAGTTTAGCTCTATCTTAATCAGAACACACATGAGAAAAAACTTTTCGTCGCTATTTATACTCGTAGTATCGACTCCGAGCGGAAGACAGTCTATGTGCATCCACAGTTGACAACCGTCGCAGAGGACCCAAGGGTTATTCTCGCAATCTGTGGGTAGATACTCTTGGAAGCAAATGCTACAAATATTCTCATCAGCATGCACCACACTCTGTCCGGCACTCTGTCGCCATGTCTTCCCTCTACTTGCTAGACTCCTACTCTGAGACTTCCTAGTTTTCTTACTACCTGGATTTTCTTGATCTTTCTTCTTTCTGTCAGCTCTTTCTTTCTTTTTTGGCTCTTTCCTTAATTTCTCTTTTTCCAATTTTTTGCGTCTCTCCTTTTTCTTTTCCCTTTCCTGTAACTTCTTTTGCTTCTCCGCTAGTTGTCTTGCCTTCTTCAGTATCTCGTCAAGCAAAATTTGCATAGATTCCGGGCCACTAACAAAATTAGGAATTGTCCTTTTCACATTTTTATGTTTTGCAAGACCACTAGCCTCAAGGGTGGGATAGGTTAAGACCTCGTGTAGAACAGTCACAGAGGAGTTGATCTGCACATCTGTAGAAGGCGTTTCGCTCGTTGAAGGCACAACAGTTGACGATGACGCTACACTTGACCACTCTGCTGTTGCTCCAGTTGACGAAGACGCCATATTTAAACGCTCTGCTGTTGCTCCTTGCAATTCCACTGTTCCGGATGTGACCGAGTCTTCCTTTGCGGAGTAAAGCTTCTTCCAAACCTGAGAATGTTGGACTGCCTTCAAGATCGTAGTTTTCTTCCATTATACGCCTGTATTTTGCCCTGGACGGCGTCGACAGCACAGCCTCAAGAGCTTCAAAAGCTTGAACTGCTCCTGATGTGTTGTTACCAGGAGGCTCTGGTGGCGAAGAAGCTGAAGAAGATGGCGCAGTGCAAAGAAGTTGCTCATTCGAAATCTGCCCCCGGTCCAAAGGGTAAATTCCCGATTTACGAATTGCGCGAATGAGAAGCGCTGGACTCATAACTTCATCCCATGATTCCTTGAAAACCGAGCAGAAGTTATTCTTTGTGATATCTGTATTTGGGTTCCTTTGAGCGAATTTCCGTGCTTCTTTGTACCAGCTCTTTTTCAAGGGTCCGAATAGACCGACATCAGCGGGCTGCAGAAGATGAGTTGCATTTTGAAGGAAAGAATAGAGATAGATCTTATGCTTCTCAGCTAACTGGAACAATTCCAGATTAAGATGCAATTCATAACCATCAACAAGAAGAAGAACAGGGCTTGCCGGTGGCAAATTTGGGATAAAGTGGTTCGCAAACCACATAAAGAATGTGGGAGTGTCCATATAACCTGACTCCGTCATAGAAAACACACTCCCCTCAACACCTCCTCCTACTGGGTTGTAGGTTACAGGAACGCGCTTGCCTGGAAAGAGAAAATATGGTGGTATCCATTGGCCACATGCATTAAAGCAGGGCAGTGCAATAACATGCTCTCAGCTTCCTGGAAGGATGTGATACAATGCTTCTTTCTTGTCTGCTGGACCAATCACGCACCCAGCCCGGCCCTGCATGCCAAAACCAGTTTCATCGCAGTTCCAAATTTGTGCTGGTTTATTTGCCAGATCTTTTGCAATCAAAAATGCTTCGAAGCTGTCAAACCAAGCATCTACATCACTTTTGGAAATCTTTGCCCTTTTCTACTCTAGGGGTCGGGCCTTAAGTAATTTCACCTGAGGATTGCGCTTTACAAAAGAGCGATACCACTTGTTCCCAGGTTTGTTGTCTTTAAAAGGAGTTGCCCTCCCGTCTTTGTCAAGGAACATTTTGACAGCGTCAAGGAAAGATTCTTTAGATGCACCGAAACCTCGGTTTGCTAATTCAATGAGCCAATCTGCGAATTGGCTCTCCTCCTGTTTTGTGAGAATTGGAGGTGGGCCTCTGCGTCTGCCGATCTCAACTTGACCACTTATGTGGTCCTGAAGGGTGGTTCTTTTAATACCCCATTTTTTGGCTGCTTTTCTGATACTTAGTCCAGCCCTAACATCATTCATTGCCTTGACAAAATCACTTTCCAGACTCGCCATTTTACACAACTGTCAAGAAAAGTCTTGTATAAGAATTTACGTCTTCCCGAGGGAAATAGAAGCTGTTATACGAATCGTCACACAACATCCCAAAACAAAGATCTTTGCGTGACGGCACAGATACCAGCTGTATTTATTTATTTATTTATTATCAAAACATACCTCAAAGGATTTGATAAACTATTAAGATATTTTTATATAATGAGATTGTGGCGTCAGGTAAGTCTCAAATTCGGTTATTTGACTACGCTTCCGAACTTGCAATTTAATATGCATGACCTTATGACCCGTTGAGCACGGCATCACATCCTGGTTTGTAATAACGCCAACAAGAATTATGCACGAAGTGCTTGATTTAGCTGTTCCTTTCTCTTTGCTACACTTGCATCTCATAAATGTATCGACAAATGATTATATTTATTTACTTCACCTAAACATGCCTAAAACGAATGTTTTGAACATGTGTCTCTTTGTGGCTGGAAACTGGCACAGTAGTGCAAAATATTTGTTGCTAGTCTGACGGCTGACATTCATAAACAGCTGAACTCTAGCTTACGATGACAGATGCTCTTAGTAATTTTATCTTTTATCTATAGTCTATCAAAATATTATGAAACTACTCCGCATATTTCCTATGAAACGCTTTGATGTGCAGTCAAAAGCGGGAAAATTACTCGCTTAACTTTTACTCACCTGAACAAAAGTTGCTCTCTCTCAGCCGGCTCTTGGTCAAAAAGCCCGCCAAAACCATCAATTTCTAGCGGAAAGGTTCGTCTTTCTTTCTTAATGCTTTGGTGGACGAACATTTAAAATACCAACGAAAAATTCCGATGTGAGTTTTTTTTGGCCGGAAACTGGTACCGGCTGGAAAGTGGGCAACGAACTGTAGTATGGCTAAAGAACTTCAAATTCAGAAAGGATGCAAAGTGGGCAATGTGAGAACATGTATTGCCACTAAGCAGAATGGCAGCTGAGGAGAGTAAATTACCTGCTGCAATATTTTTAATCAGTGGCTGTGAATTCCAGCAAGTCAGATGGTTATTGACACAGCATTTTCACTGAAAACATACTGCTACTAGTTGTTTCGGTGGATTCAAAAATGGTTCCACCACATTTTGAACAGACTGTTAGAAGTAACTTAAGGCAGGACTCAAAAACCACAAATTTTCACTTGGGGTGTTCTTCTGAATCTAACTCAGAATCTGTGTCATCTGAAGATGGACCTGCATTATCAGTTATTTCACACTTGTATTCCTCATTATCATCATCATCATAATCCACAGCCAAGGGAGACAGTGGTGGATCATTTAGGGACTCCCCATCTGATGGATAGACTTGTTAAAAGAGGATAGGTTTCTTTGGTTTACTGTCAGTGTTTATATTTTCTTCAGATTCTTGTTTCTTTTTGTCAAAATTAGCGCAATGAACAGGGAGAAAGCCAGGGCAAATTCCCCCAGAATTTTTTCCCTTTCATCTTTTACATGCCTACCGTGACCAGAAGGGCCAGGGTTAGCACCATCGGGAGATTCCCTGATTATCTCAACCTGTGTCCCAGTATCAGTAACAGTCTTGACTGGCTGTGGCACTGCTGTTAAAACTACTGGATCAGTTTGTGTGTACTCAGAATGAGTGATCACAAACCTTGCTCCCACGCAACACTGAGTACTTTCATCTTGCAAAAGCAGTTTGAAATTCCCTGGGCTGGTGATCATTGAACTGGCTGACTCAGCTGGTTCTTCAATAACAATGGAAGCTCCTTCTGTTGGAGTGCTTTGTGGCACAGGTTGAAAAATCTTAAGAACAACAATTTGACATTTTAAAATGCATACCAAGGTACTCACTGACTGAGAATTTATTTTAGAATTCAGACCCATCAGATTAATGCAACTAGTGCTTTGCAGCACAGGTCGAAAAATCTTAAGAACAAGATGCCACCTAGCAATCATATTAATACAACTAGTGTAAATACACATTTCACCGCTAGTTGATCGACTGAGGATAGTGTCTATTGATCAAATAAAGGAGAAAAAGGACTACTAGACAAGAATTTAAGTTCAGGAAATTTTATTAAATTTGAGCAAAATACACGTCTGAGTTCAATATTCGACACTCACCACTTGTAGAAACTCTTCTGCTCGCTGCCAGCTCTTATGATTCTCGCTAGTTATTCTAGGTTTCTTCGGTCCAGGCCCAAAAGAAAACACTGAAGGTATTGCATCACGTTTAAGATGTCTTTTGACCTTACGCTTGGGCATTAACTGTGCTTTCAAGTCCGTCTAAAAGCAATCAACGGTAAAATGTTTTGTAATGGAGGAAGATTATCCCTTCTGATCCTCTCTAACCAGGCTTTTTGTTATCCTTTGTCGTTAGGAATGCGATGGTAACTTATGTCAGACGGCTTAGATGAATGGTTAATCCAAGCAGGCATGCAGCAGTGGACCATTATTACTTTTCCACAGCAAGATTATATGGAAACAAAACTACATAAATATTTTTTATGAGGTTGCCTACTGAAGTTTTGTGAAAAGCCCGCGGATCTCGAGATGGCGGGTCATTCACGAAACTTTGGATCTATTTTTCCTCGCGAAGCGAGGCCGAAGGCCGAGCGTAGCGAGGTTACTAATCCTGTCGGTTCCGGTCAGACCACGTGGCTCGCAAGCCCGAGTAAATCGAGCCGAGAGTTTTTATATATGTATATATATATATATATTTATATCTATGTTTATATATATCTATATTTTAAAGGTGTCCGTTCGCAGGCCAGGTTACCTGGCAATAGTAACGCACTTGAGAACGCTGAATTTCCGCCATTATTCGGTGATGCCTTTTTGAAAGTAATGTAAATTTTGTGGAAACCGATTTCACTCGTCCTGGAAGTACATCCCAGCAAGGTGATCTCCAAGATATTCAAGAAATATTAGCACGAGATCGTCGCCGAGTAAGTTCGAATACCGTGAAAATCAACACGAGGAAAGCACGACTCAAAGTAGGGATAGAGAAACGACAGCAGGGAGAATAACAACAGAAATCGCAGCCAAGACAACAAACTGCTCGCTCCAGAAAAAGGCAAACGAAACAGCAGGGAAAAGGACCAGGAATTCAATCAAGTTAGTTTTGAATTTGAATGTGTTATTGATAGAAATACAGGACATGAGTGAACGATTACATAACGAAATATATTGGTGTACTACATTTAGCAAAACGACTTAGAGGGGACACCGAGTAAGAACGACTTCAACGATTGGAGATGTCTCTGGAAAATAATTCTACTAGAAATACGACTCCCGCAAAAACCTCGCGAAGCTAGTTTTTGAAGAAGTCACAATGCTTTCATATTTTATTCTTTATTTTTTTTTATATTATATATTTTATTTTTTATATTAGCGTAATCCCCATTATTTTATTTCTTATGCTGTGTTTGGTACACAATTAGTGACACCTGGTGCAAATTACATGATCAGTATACCGCTCAACACAGTGCTTAAAAATTGACCTTCATTTAGCTCTTTCACTGCCACTGAGATTGCACCAGAGGGAATAGACGTAAAATTATTTATTATCTTGACAGGGAATACAGAGTCGATGAAGTATCACAATAATATTCACTTAACACAAATTGAAAATGATTGTAAATCTTTTGCAGGTGAAATCTTGAAGAGTTGATATGAATGCTTGTGTTTACCACGGTGTAAAAACCTGTGTTTTTTTTCTTTAGTTTTATTTTCTTAGTCTCTACTGCTTTGTCTTCTTTGTTGTACATCACTTTTGAACACAATATGTTCTTACACAGAGGATGAGCTGAACGCTCCAATTATTTTTTGTTTATGTTTTTTTGGTTATAATTGCATGAGATTCATTGTAAGAAGAATCTTCTGATTAGATATTTTATTGTCTACTGCAGTCATTATTTCATTCCCGGGTAACCACAATTGAGAGCATTATGAATAGTGCATGTTTCAATGTGTGTACTCTTTCCAGTTGCAATGGTACCCCCAGTGGTAGATAGAAAAATTCCTCTTCCCTCAAAAGAGATGCCATATCAACAAATTGGGGGTAAAACAATTAGATTCTACAAAAGCTTTGAATAAAGGTTTGGTAATAGTGAGTGCCCACTGTATAGTATGTGGTTGTGCTATTTTTAGGTCATATCATAAAAACAATACATGTAAGAAAGAGTTATTGAAATCTTAATATGTTCAAAAAGATTGCTGCACTACGTACTCCTGTAAAAAAATAATGTGAAATCAACATCAATCAGTCACAAGTATATACCACATGAAAGTTTAATTGTGCTGTTACAGAAACAGGCAAAATATCCATACCCAACCATAGAATAGTACATTATTTTGAATATATGAAAATTTCTATTATAAAAACTGCAGAAGAAAGATTTAATATAAGGACGGTATTTCATCGAAAAAGTCATGGCAGCCAGAGGTATTGAACTGTAACCAATGACATATAGTGATCACTGATAATATTGCAGAACCAGTACTTTATAGTGACACAGGGGATACATTCTGTTGAAAATGTTTAACATAACTGCTAGATCAAGAAAATTTACAATATTTTCACTGTTGCAATGATATCAGATCACATCGTTATAAATGATTGCTATTAGTCTAAAACCGGAATCGGAAGACGACCAACAGATTACAAGAGAATGTAAATAGGTATTTTTCATAATAAAATGATAGCGTTTCCAGTTTGAAGTAATTTCCAACACAGAGAGTTGCAGTTGTTATAGCAATCATTTATAACGATGTGATCTGATATCATTGCAACAGTGAAAATATTGTAAATTTTCTTGATCTAGCAGTTATGTTAAACATTTTCAACATAATATATACCCAGTGTCACTATAAAGTACTGGTTCTGCAATTTTATCAGTGATCAATGCCATCATTTGAAAATAAAGCAAATGTTATTACTTACTTCTGAGTAGTATTTCTCTTTGCTATATATATATGTATGTATTCTCTGATTGAAAGGTTTCAATAATATTGCATAGAGACAAAACGTTTCATAGCCTTTTCACAATGGGTAAGTTTTACCTTGGAGTTCAATGACCCCCCTGATAATATTGCTATCTAGAACCCTTGCCCTTTTCCCACAAATGAAATGCTAATTCAAGCCTTAATTTGCAAAGTTAAACATAACATGTTAACCTTGTTACTTTCTGCTGTTTACTTCATTTTTATGATGTCAAATATCAATCTTTAATAACAACCACAACATACAGTTAACCTTTTACATTGAAAAAACTTTATAAAGAAGAAAATAAATTTTGTAATGCCAAAATGTAGTAACAAGTGTTTCAATTTTTCTAAATGCCCTTAAGTATGCTTTCAATAATGATTTTCCACACAAACTTTATAGACAAATGACTGCACTAGATTCTAAGCATTAAAGAAGACATGGTATTGTTTGGAGCTGTTTTGATTACTACCACCTCTGATGGAAAGCCTATTAAGAAGATTTTTGTATTGCTTGTAGTAGTAGAGTAACAATACCTTTACCAAGATTAGGACATGCATCCCACCCCATAAAAATATATTATGTTTAACATAAGAAATATAACAATAATAATAATAATATCAATGCCAGTAATAATAATAATAATAATAGTAATGATAATAATGATGATAATAGTATAATGATAGTTTGTCTCGTTACTATATGTCATTGGTTACAAGTTCAATACCTCTGGCTGCCATGACTTTTTCGAGGAAATACCATCCTTATAATAAATCTTTCTTCTGCAGTTTTTATAATACAAATTTTCATGTATTCAAAATAATATACTATTCTCTGGTTGGGTATGGATATTTTGCATGTTTCTGTAACAGCACAATTAAACTTTCATGTGGTATATACTTGTGACTGATTGATGTTGATTTCACATTATATTCTTACAGGAGTACATAGTGCAGCAATCTTTTTCAACATGTTAAGATTTCAATAACTCTTTCTTACATGTATTGTTTTTATGATATGACCTAAAAATAGCACAACCACATACTATACAGTTGGCATTCACTATTACCAAACCTTTATTCAAAGTTTTTGTAGAATCCAACTGTTTTACCCCCATTTTTTTACATAATGACATTGCATCTCACACTTCTGTTGACATGGCATCTCTTTTGAGGGAAGTGGAATTTTTCTATCTACCACTAGGGGTACCATTGCAACTGAAGAGAGTACACAAATTGAAACATGCACTATTCATAATGCTCTCAATTGTGGTTACCTAGGAATGAAATAATGACTGCAGTAGACAATAAAATATCTAATCAGAAGATTCTTCTTACAATGAATCTCATGCAATTATTAGGAAAAAACATAAACAAAAAATAATTGGAGCATTCAACTCATCCTCAGTGTAAGAACATATTGTGTTTAAAAGTGATGTACAACAAAGAAGACAAAGCAGTAGAGACTAAGAAAATACAACTAAAAAAAAAAAACAGGTTTTTACACTGTGGTAAACACAAGCATTCATATCAACTCTTCAAGATTTCACCTTCAAAAGATTTACAATAATTTTCAATTTGTGTTAACTGAATATTATTGTGATACTTCATTGACTCTGTATTCCCTGTCAAGAAAACAAGTAATTTTACTTCTATTCCCTCTCTTGCAATCTCAGTGGCAGTGAAAGAGCTAAATGAAGGTCAATTTTTAAGCCCTGTGCTGAGCGGTATACTGATCATGTAATTTGCACCAGGTGTCACTAATTGTGTACCAAACACAGCATAACAAATTAAATAATGGGGATTACGCTGATATAAAAAATAAAATATAATATAAAATATAAAAGTATTGTGACTTATTCAAAAACTAGCTTCGCGAGGTTTTTGCGAGAGTCGTATTTCTAGTTTAATAAAAATATGTCACGTGAGTAAGATTTGGGTCAACCAAGATACTCCAGGTAATCGAATCATTGAAATGAATTTCTCTTAAAATAGGCCTACCGGTAAGTTCCCCTTTAAGTATTTTTTTGTCATGTAGTACACTTTCTTCTCGTATTATCTCTCGCATAGTCTCTCACCTCGTGTTGTGCAGACTCATTAGGCCAGCAGTCTTCCTCTATTTGGAGCTCCAAAATGTCGGACGAATATAACATTGGGGCATCCCAGTGAATTTATGTATGCCTTGTGGACACTTACAATTCTTCATGAATTTTTGATTTGGCCAAGATGTAAAGTCAATAAAACAATAATGACATACAGAAGACATAACGATGTTGTTTTATTATAAATTTACAACATAACATTTTTGTAACACAACTAAAACACAACCTTCAATGTCCGCCTAAATTGTTTAGAGATTTTCCAATCCATCAATCAGTTCACGGTCTGATTGTTTTTTTCAGTTAATGATTGTACAAGTGATAGATAGATTGGAAAAAGCCATTTTTTTTCTGTTGTAAATTTAACAGTCTGTTCGGTCTAACAGTTTGAACAATAAATGCAAAATCGTAAACCATTTAACATTTAACAAAGTATTGTAATGTAAACTGACTTAACATATTATAATGAGCAATTGTTTAGGGATGGGTTTCTATTAAATCATTTTAGATATTGACTGTGTCAATGTGAATGACTTGTCTTGATTGGGCATCATACAGTATGTGATTTGGAAAAACTATCCATTTCTAATAGGCTTTCAATGAGTTCATTTCAGATGTATCATCAGATAAACTATTTATAGAGAATATTTTGTTTACCACTTGTTGCTTGAAGATGTTAAGGTTGAGCTTCATTTCAGGATTATCCTCTCTCTGAACTAAAAGTTAGAAAGACCAATTGACAGGACAAAGACTTGTTTTCTGGGACATGTTACAACTGTTGAGTGGAATCAGAGGGGCACAGCTTCCAGTAGTCTGTTTCACTGAGGTTCCGCAGTTTCTTGAGATCCGAGAGTTTTCTCTGTAACTCGAGCTCTGTTCTTGAAGTTGGTTTGTGCTTCTTATTGGTGCTTGGCACATAGACATTCTGATCTTGCGACATGTCCTGAACGTGGTTATGGTAGTCAGTTTTGGTCATGATGACTGTTCAGTTGCCTTTGTCTGCTCTAATTATAACGATGTCCTCGTCACTTTTTAGTTCTTTAAGTACTCTCCTTTTTATCGTTGGTGAGGTGGTGTTGTTTTGGTGGTTTAGCATGTTTGAGAACTCCGTAAATCTCCGCTCGAGTGGCGTCTTGCTTTTCTCAAAGTAAGTGAGTTATTGTGGCTTCAACAGAGGCGAGTATTAATTTTCTTTCCTAGGCACAGTACACGGTTTGATGGCAAAATTTTAATCCTTTCGCTGTAGTGATGTTTCGTTGCTCTGCAACCTTCTCCTGGAAATATTAACCACCCATTTCTTCTTTAGTTCTTCTTCATCCATGTAAGCTGGTAGTTTCTTTAGCTTTCGCTCATGTCTCCACTCAGTTTCAACTCTGACACATTCACAGCGTTGTTTGATGGCTTGGTACAATGCCTCGTAGTGGGAATTCTCGATGGTCGACTTGATATTTTCTTTGATTCTTTGGTGATCTTCACCGAGGAATTGAAGTTTATGATGACTTTTCTCTCTTTTCTTATTACAACTTGCTCTCTGAATAACTTTATATAATTCTATATGACATTACTGCTCTCCTCGAGCAGCTGTTGCTATCTGCGAGTAGTAGATGGAAAGCTGTAAATATAAAACCATCCATAAATTAAATTGAATTGAATTTATTTAATAGTAACTGTGATTGGTTATAAAGACGCAAACTTGCGTAGTGCAATGTTCTCATGCTGTAACTTTGGTAGTTTATCTTTGATACTCCCATGTAATGATGTTGAGATGGAAGCCTTAATCTTGCTCTCAAGATCTTGTAACTCGTCCTCACAATTGTTTTGGGTTCCTGGTGAGATAAATCATTATACGTAATAGTAATAGGACTGAGTGAGGTCCAATTTAGTCTGCAATTCATGTGGGTGATGACAAATTTAGACAACCACACAGTGGGTCAGTCTGATTTGACTCAGGAATAATCTCATGTGCCACAATACGATTACATGAAGAGGTGATATGACCATCATCGTCATCATCATGGAAAGAGTCCAAAGGGTTCACTGGTCCGACTATACACCACCCCAGCAGGGTTCTTACAGCATAGGGCTCATCACCTTTCCCAGTGATTACAACCAATTAAGAGACCCATTTCAAGACCCTCTTGATACTCAAATATCTTGTTTCTGATTCTTTGCCGGTGAGGCCATTTTTCAGCCACTTGTGGAGTAGGTATTTGATCTCGTCTAGAGGGAATACTTGGTCTTGCGTAAGCCTGCCAAGACCTGCCGTATTTCCAAGGCATTGGAAATACGGCAGGTCTTGAAGGATTTGATGACCATCTCTTGGGGTATATCTGGCCATGCTTCCTTGATCCACCTGAGGACAAGATTTCTGCTTGGCGCCTTCTTCTTCCCAACTGGGGTTAACTCAAGTGGCCCTGATGTCATCCACGCCAAGTACATTCGGCGCGCAGTATCTTTAAATGGCCATGAAGATGGAGGAAGATGGCCATGAAGATGAAGATGGAGGAAGTTGGTCGTTTCTGTTAAAGGACTTTCGCGGCTCTTTTTTAAACAAACTTTTGTGGGTCAATGAAAACTTGTCTGCTAACTTTTCTGCAATGTCCAATGTTTCAGCCTTTTGTTCCTCAATTTATGTTTGGACATCACTGTGAATGCACCTCTTAAATTCTTCTATTAAAATAAGCTGTCTTGACTTATCATGATCTTTGTCTACCTTTTGTGAAGGACACCAACAGTCAAACAACTGTTCCTTACTTCTGGCAAACTCTACGTAAGTTTGGCTACCTATTTCCTCACAGTTTCTAAACTTTTGATGATAAGCCTCAGGAACTTACTCATACCCCCTTAAAATAAATTCTTTAACACTGTCATACTCTGCCGCCTGCTCTAAACTTAACAGAGTATGTATCTTCTTAGTCTTTCCGACTAATACACTCTGTAATAACATTACCCAGTACTCCTTTGGCCACTTAAAAAGTACTGATCAACATTGGCTTCTTGAAAGGATGGAACAAACTTTATGTACTTAGTAATATCAAACTTTAAACTAGAACTAGCAAAAGAAGGATCTGAATCTGTCTTCGACTGTATATCTAACCATTTCATTTCTAGTTCATGCTGTAATTTCTTTTCCTCCAACCTTTCCTGTCTTTCTCGTTCCTCAAACCTTTCCTGCATTCCTAACTTTTTACCTCATGGTATGTATGTCATACCATGAGGTATAGCAATGGTTGGATTTGTCACTCCATTCCTTGCATTAAATCCGTATTAAATGTGAATTAAACAGGTTCTCCCCTATCTCCCCTACTAGGTTTGTTTTTGTCAAGAAAGTCGTGCAATTGTTTTATGTTCACATACGTAGGGGGAGGGGGTGAGACAAAGTGGCAGCACATGTTTACAAAATGGCGTCTGTTGTGTTGAGGCCGACGCAAAGATTGTCAAGGCGGGTTTTCGTTTTGCTCCATCTTTGATCAAAATACACTTTTGAAGATCTCGCAAATGAACAGGAAATGTGTTCAAGAATGCTCGAGGGCAAAGAAATGGGTTCTAAACTCTTAAAAGTGACGATGGCTCCAAGTTGGACGACGAGTAATCGATCAGTCGTAGCAAGAGTGCACAAAACGAACTATTTGGAATGAACGCTTTATGGTCTGGGGAAAGGACAGCACTTCATGGAGTAATCAGATAATTACCACATACCACGAGGTAGCTCTAACTTAAATTGTAGTTCACTTAGAACAGGCTCAGTTTTCACCTGCCCTTTGAAAGCTGTTTCCTTGAAAACCTCTTGGCTCACTAAATGCTTAAGTACTATATGCCGTATCTCATGTTTTCTCATGGCCTTCTTAACCTCTAACTGTAAATACTTTGCTAATGAAAATAGCTCATCTTTCTTTAACTTGTAGAAAATATCTTCACTTATTTCGGACATAAACTTCTCTGGATTAAATTCCAACAGCTTGCAAACCTCTGATGCAATATAAAATTATTGTACACTCTACTCATACACTTAATTTGCTTGTATGCTAAACTTTTCTTAACCCGCTCGTACACTTGTGAATTTCCTAAAATTCGACTCCTGAACAGACCCCCAATTTTTCTGTTACGAGGCAAATAAATAAATAAGCCTTTTTCCTCTGTCCGCACAGAAACAGTATGACAAACGTATTTCCGCTATGAACTCAACTATTTGTTTGAAACTGACAACTGAAATAATTCTAGTAGTCTACAATGGGAGCGATCGCCAACTTAAATATTCTCTAAGCGCTAATCAAGCTATCCTTTAACTTAAAAACTAAATAAGTTTAGCTGCCACTTGACACTTTAAACTCACGAACTCCTTTGTGATATCCACTCGGTAAAAAACAACTTCAGCTCTTCCTTGGATAGCTCCTTCAGCCACTTCTAATGGCATTGTCTCCAAATAACTCTTTACCATGTAAGACTACCTCTGAGCTTCTGAACGTAAGTACTAGATTTATGCGATAAGACTCTTTAAATACATTTTCAGATATTTCTAGAATATTCGAAAGATTGCAGTAGTAACTATTTGTAGAAAGTTACTTCACTTGTTTACATAATGTTCGTGTGTTCTAGAATTCTCTAGAACTAAGATTGCGTCAAACGCAAACACCCGCATACTTAATAAATGCTGGAATCTTCTCATAACATCATTCATCTCAGTTTCATATTGTGAGCACATTTTAGACATCATTCTTTGTCTTTTTACCTTATCTCTACTGAGTATCTGGTCGATTAGCCCCCAAGTCGATTAGCCCCCACTAAGTCAATTAGCCCCCAAGTAAAAGTCAATCAACCCCTAACAAAAATCTGTTTTGAACTTACTAGATTACTCTTCTTCGGGTTTCTCATTGTTTTACTAATGCTTGGAATTGAAGTCAATAACTTTAAGATCGTTCATTTGTTCGTTAGTTCGTCCGTTGAGGGAGACCGGGTTTCCTTTCTTTAATCTTAATTTTTGTAAAATAGTAAGCTTGAGCTAAATATTGAACAACATTTGCTTAAGCTTATGTTTAAAAACGTCTTGACTTCCGCTTGGTTTAAGATCTTTAGAACGAGATTTTAGTTCTGAGTGTTTAGGAAGTAAAAAATATTTACAAGATACAGTTCTAATCAATTGGATAAACTGATTTTTCTTGACCGCAACAGGCTACAATTTCATCAACATAATTGACTTTTAGTTTGGGGGCTAATCAACCTACAACCCTCTACTGACACTGGAAACGCAGCACAAACCAGCTGGAGAAATAAGTCGAGCTCTTCGTTGAGTATTGCTCTCCATCTGTGGTCATTCACTTCAAAATGACCGCTTGTCAGTGGATCACCTCCTTCTGTCAATGCGGTAAGACACCTAGGAAAGTTGTCAACTGTTAAGCGGAATGAAACAACTGACTTTTCTTTCTTCAACATATTATCTTTACCCATTTCCTGTTCAAACATAACACATAAACTGAATATTATCTCCAAAAATATTGACGCTGTCTGCTCGGATTCAACAGGCTGTAGACATGTGGACCCAAGTGTTAGTTTATGAATTGTTTTCCTCCAGTTTTCCATTGCAATGTTGTATAATGCAATGTTATTGTTCGCTTGTCTAATGAATCGATGTCTCATCACTGCGATTTGTTACCTTTTTGTAGATAATTTTGCGTAATTTCTGGATTTCTCCACACTGCAGCTTATGGTGACTCTTGGCAGCATCATAAAGGTGTGGTAATCATGTCCTTGCAATCATGTCAGCCACAGTTAATCAAGCTCCAGAGTTTTAAGTGCATAGCTTTATGTTATTTAGTAACTTGTAAATGTATTTCTGAAATTAATATCAAGATTAAATTCTGTGTAGCTAGAGATATATAAGTACACTCAAGTTTATATTTGTCTGCAAACTCAAGGTCTAAGCTCTCCAAAGCTGAGATAGTAGCACAATGGAACCTTGATCTAACGAAATTTCCAGGGGACCAGAGAAATAAGTTTGTTATATTAAGGTCGTTTTCCATATATTTAAAAAGGTCGGGCTGAAGAATATAGAGGACTTCGTCTATTCAAGGTTCCACGGTATGCAAAAAAAATGTGCAGGTATAAAATAACATACTCGTCTATGTTACCCCTTAAACTTAATTAACGTGAATTCATTCAAGTAAAACAGAACAATAAATGAACACCGACCTTATATTTTGATAATTCTTGCATTTGGTACTCAAACCAGTTCAACTATTCTACGCAAAGAGAGGTGACATTAGCCCGCTCTTATCTCATCTCATGGCATGCTTTATGCTTTCCACGAAACTGTATGTATATTCATTCCCAGATCTCTCCAACATATTCCATTGTTATGATAACTAGAGTTTGTCTTCATCTTCATTGAGCTCAAATACGTACAGTTCTCCTGGCCTCCGGGTATACACCGAGTTAAACTGTAGTTGAGCTCGAGTTATTGACCAACCATGATAATTGGAACCCGAGCTTCAATGAAATGAATACGATCTAATAGGATTTTGAGCTCGATTGACATGACTCGAACTCGGTTGCCCAGAAAGAAAAAAATGTGTGTTTGGTTAGAGTAGTCGTGCTCGTGTGTTCGTACTCATATACGGTTTCCCAAAAACAAAAAATGATCCAAAGTATCATTATATTACTGCAGTTGTGAAAATTCTAGTTGACACATTCAAATATCAAAGTAAAAGGAGAAGCAATGTCTAAGGTTGATTTTTAAGGATTTTTAAGTTGTCAAGACCCTTCTCAATAGAATGATTCCTATTGAAGCAACTTTCCTCAAAGTGAGCTGAAGACAGGTAAGCGTGTTTGTTTACTGGCTCAGTGAAATTGACGCGATGCCGTTTAACAAAACAAACGCACTGTGCCCTAACAATCGCGTCACTAGGAAACTGATGCATTATGCCTTCAGTGTAGTAATTCCTCGTGAAACAAGGCCAAAGGCCGAGCGTACCAAGGTTACTAATTGTGTCAGTTCCGGTCAGACCACGTGGCTCTCAAGCCCAAGTAAATCGAGCCGAGTTTTCATAGATGTATATATATAGCCCACGCACGACAAACTACTCATGGACAACTTAACTTCTACCTACCAAAAAGCTAACACTAATATTATACGCAACATTAACAACGAAGCTAAAAACATCGCAACTAACCTCCTCATCAACGACAGAGCTGAATGCATGGCAGAACGACAAGCTTTCATCACCTTAAAAGACCATAAAGACAACTTCGAAAACAAGCCCACATGCCGCCTTATTAACCCAGCAAAGAGCGAAATCGGGCGCATTAGCAAGCAGATACTCGAGAACATTAACACTACTGTCAGACATAAAACCGGCCTCAACCAGTGGAAAAACTCAGCCTCTGTAATTAACTGGTACTCCGACATCCCTAACAAGAATCGACACACATTCGCCGTCTTCGACATAGAAAGTTTCTACCCTTCCATCACAGAAAAGCTACTAACAGACTCCATTAACTTCGCCAAACAGTACACTAGCATACCGGACCGCGACATCGACATTATCATGCACTCACGAAAATCACTACTCTTCAACAACGACAAGGCATGGATCAAGAAAGACAACAGCTCCTTTGACGTAACAATGGGCAGCTATGACGGCGCGGAAGTTTGCGAGCTTGTTGGCCTGTTCATCCTAAACGACTTATGTAACATTTACGGAAAAGAAAACATCGGACTTTACAGAGACGACGGACTAGCAGTATTCAAGAACATCACGGGACCTCATGCCGACAAAATTAGAAAGGACATCACTAGACATTTTAAAACTCACGGACTGAACATCACAATTCAAACTAACCTCAAGATTGTCAACTACCTCGACGTCACATTCAACCTCAACAACGGAACATACTACCCCTACAGAAAGCCTAACAACCAGCCTTTATATATCAACGTTAGATCCAACCATCCCCCTAACATCATCAAGCAACTACCCGACTCCATTAACCGTAGAATTTCAGACATCTCCTGCAACGAAGACGAATTTAACAAAGCTAAGACTACCTATGACGACGCCCTCAAATCCAGTGGATACACAACAAGCCTTTCCTATAACAAACATAGACAAGCAACTCGACCAAGACGAAACCGCAAGCGTAACATTATCTGGTATAATCCTCCATTCAGCAGCAACGTGAAAACTAACATCGGCAAAGTCTTCCTCAAGCTTGTATCTAAACACTTTCCTCAACAACACAAGTATCACACCCTTTTCAACAAGAACAACATCAAAGTAAGCTATAGCTGTATGGAGAATATGGGAGCCATCATAAGCAAGCATAACAAGAAAATCTTATCTAATAATGGCAACAACGACAGCAGCGACAAGCTATGTAACTGCAGATCTCAACGAAACTGCCCTCTCGACAATAAATGCTTAACCACCAGCCTCATCTACAACGCGCAAGTAACCTCTACGACATCTAATCAAACTACAACCAAGAACTACATCGGACTGACTGAAGGAACTTTTAAACAGAGATATACCCAACACAAGTCTACATTCACCCACAGAAAACTTTCTAACAGCACTGAATTATCAAAGTACATCTGGCAACTCAAAGACAGCAACATCAATTTCACAACTAAATGGTCTATCATCGCAAGAGCTCGCCCCTACAATAATTCAAGTAAACGATGTGACTTATGCCTAGCAGAAAAACTTTATATTATCAAACACAGCAATTACAATCTCCTGAACAAACGATCTGAACTTATTTCCAAGTGCCGACATGAAAACAAGTTTTACTTAAAGAACAATTGACGCTCATCCTATACAATACTGAACTATTGTTTTACGCCCCTAAGCTTTTAGTTTTTAGTTTAGACAGTTTACTTCACACATCCCTTTGTTCTAATAGATCCGCCTTCCTCACCTATTGTAATTAACGCGCAGCTTCTCCTATTGTTCTACTTATTGTAAATATATATATATATATACTAGCTGATTTGGTTTTCTTCATTAAATCTGCCTGATGAGTGCGTAGGCACGAAACTCAGAGTTGCAGGGAATCATGTGTGTTTTCATTTAGTAACCCAATTCTATATACCGCTCTACACAAATGTGTATTGAGCACTATTCAGCAGTGTTTTCTACAACTTCTCACGTTTATATATACATATATTTATATCTATATTTTCTCTTTATAGCCCGCTAGCCACTACAGTGGCCCAAAACAACACGCTTCATTTGGGACCTCTGATTGGCCCTTATTTCAAAAGAATCTTATCTTTTGTCTAGTCCTCCAATCAGAGCAGAGAACAAGCTCTTTTGGGGGCTTAGAAGCAACCTCGGAAGCGACGTTTTCGATTTTTCGTGAATTTTTAAAATCATACCAGTCAAAATGTCTGGCCTCTTTGAAAGTAGCGACGAAGCAGAAGAATTCTTAGGATTTACAGAAGAAGATAACGCAAGAAGAAGGACAGAAAGCGACGGGGACGACAGCGGGGATAGCGATATTTCAGTAAACGAAGAAGAGACGAGCAACACAGATTCTAGCGAGGAAGAACAAGTCCAGGATGAAGACGCTTGGAGCGATGTTCTGCAGAATTATGATGTTGACGACTTCGAAAATGAAACTGGCCCTACAAATATTCTACCTGCAGAGGCCAAGGCCGATGAATACTTTTTTCAAATGTTTCCTGAAGACCTTATTGAATTAATAGTGACGGAAACTAATCGCAATGCAGAACAAAAACAACAAAGTTCGGGAAGACGTGACAACAACTGGAGTGCCGTAAACGCTGCCAACATTCGCGCATATATCGCCATCCGTTTTTATCAAGGGATAAAAAGTCTTTCTTCTGCGAGGCACTACTGGTCTCAAAATAAACTCTTGAGGGTCAATAGTGTCGCTAACCTGATGCCCTGTAACCGGTACCTCAAGATAACCGAAAATATGCACTTCAATGACTCGAGTCAAGCCAAGCCACGCGAAGACCCAAACTACGATAAACTTCATCATATTCGTCCCCTCATAACTCGGCTTTCAGAAACATTTCAAGCTGGCTACAAACCCAACCGGGAAAATGCAATCGATGAAGGGCCTGTGACGTTCAAGGGAACACTCGGATTCAAGCAATACATGCCCTTGAAACCCGTGAAACGAGGGATAAAGGTTTGGCTTCGTGCAGACTTGGTCAACCATTCTGTTTCATGTTTTGAAGTGTACACTGGAAAGCCAAGGCAAGGCCAAGAACATGGACTCGTGAGCGAGTTGTAAAAACATTATCGAGAGATTTGGTAAATGGAAACTACCATTTATTCTTCGATAATTTTTTTTCATCGTACAAGCTCGCGAAGGACCTTCTTGACAATGGAATTTATTCGACTGCGACAACACGCTGTAACAGGAAAGACTTTCCGCAGCAGCTGAAACAAGTAAAGCTTTCCCGCGGTGAATCAAAAACTTTCCAGGGAAACGGGGTTACTGCTTGCTCTTGGCAAGACAAGAAAACAGTAAGTTTTCTAACTACCGGCTGCAATGCCACTGGAAATGACATTGTTCTCCGGCGAAAGAGAGACGGCACCCAAGAACATGTCCATGCGCCGCCGTGTGTTGTTTCATACAAGTACATGGGCGGTGTTGACTATGCTGATCAGAAGAGGAACGAGTATCGTATCCCGGCAAAGTCGCGCCGATGGTACCGCTATTTGGTGTTTTTCTTTATAGAAACTGCTGCAGTGAATGTTACACTATGTGTTGGTTGCTTTGAAGCATACCATAAGTAGCAAGAGTTCCGTAGCAAATCAACATGGCGCGCGGGAAATTCAAAAATCCAGAGTATGAGTTCAGAGATGGATTTCTTATTTGTTATGGTAAATTGTTACCTCAAACAAGACTTAATCATTTTCTACACCACTTTTGTAGATAAAGTAGCCTCAGTTACATTCTATAATATTATTCCTGCTTGTAAAAACCATGGAGGATTCGAGAAACAAGCATTGTGAGTGATGTTTTATTGTTACCTCCAAAGTTTTGATATTTTTCATTCTTCGCTAAGCTTCTCGTATTGCTTGTAAATATTTTGCCCTGCAAGAATAAATATTCAAAATTGACTGTATTTTTTTGTGTGCTGTTTGATGAAGTATTTTAGGAGAAAATAGCATTCAACTGTATATGGGTAGCCTGCTTTTGACTCCCTGCCATTTTGCTTTGGGCACTGACACCGCCCCCTGCGATTATGTAATGGGCTATAAAGGGTTAAAGGTGTCCATTCGCAGGCCAGGTTACCTGGCAACATTACTGCATGTGACTTTCTGCCATTACGAATTCCATGAATGATGTTTTGAAAATTATGTGAATTTTGTGGAACCCAATTTCTCTAATCCTGGAAGTACGTCCCAGCAAGAAGATCTTCGAGATATGCAGGAAAGAGCAGCGAGAGGTCGTCGTCAAGTAAGTTTGAATGCCGCAAAAATCAGCACATGTGAAGTGGTGACTCAAAGCAGAGATTGAGAAACAATGGTAGGAACGACAACAAGAGACATCGCAGCAAAGACAACAACTGCGCGCTCAAAAAAGGCAAAGGAGCCATTCCATTTTAGAACACCAAAAATGGTGAAATTTAAAACAGTTTTCATTTAACCTAATCATGGATTTTTGGAAAGTACAAACCCTAAAGTGTCTAAAAATAATATTATGAAAGTTGACCTTGCGGCGAGCATCAAAGAGAGGCTCTTCATTTATGACCAATGAAAAGTGTGTGAAAATGGCTATCTTGGTGTTAGATTTCAAATAATTATACTAAGGCATATTGATTCCTTAAATCCTACCAGGAAGACAAAACTGAATGAACCCATCACTAAGTAAAATTTGCAGATAAGATTTTTCGCACATCAAACGAACTTCATAAATGAGAGCAAGCATTGACTTTGTTACGGACATTACGTAATGTCCGTAACAAAAGGAGGTGGTTTTCCCTTTTTCTCTGAAAATAAAAATCAGATCTTTTGGTTAATGTGGTTCCTTTTTTAGTTCTTAGAGACCCAAACATAGGTGCTATAAATTATTAGAATCCTGGAAAAACACCTGAAAAAATTAGACCTACTTTTCGTTACGGACATTACGTTACGGACAGTACAGTTGTATGAACAATAAAACAAAATTGTTAACAACACACTTTTTTTAATACCAGTAATATTGTTTTAGTCAAAGCAAATGCTATATGCAATACAATTTTTTTCAAATTCATCACTCAAAAGTTAAAAGTGCTTGTTCCAAGGGCAACAAACGGATTAAACGGGACATAATAACAGCAACAACAACATAATGATTCATTACAGTGAATTTGTAAGAAAAAAGTTTCCACAAGTTAAATTCCAACAGTGAATAATGTTTTTTCAATAAATTGCCCGCAGTAAATAACTTTTATACAACTGCAATTATTGAGAAAAGTGTAACTTCATACAATCAATAACTCAACTTTCAAGGGCCATTGCACTCGTCTGATAAATGAGTGTCTCATCATAGGCGGAGACTGTACATGTAGTTCAGTGAAAAGTAAATTTTCGAGTGTCAACTGGTTTAAGAGTCAATGAAAAGTGTTCTAGACAAGAAGTTCAAAAACTTGTTTTAAGTTCACCATCAATGCAATCTACATACACTGTGAGCTGTTTTTTAAGTAACTCAGTTATTTGAAAACATTCTGTTTTCGGAGATATTTAAACAACTTATCAATATCACCCAGGCTGGGAATTTCAAAAGGTCCAGTGCTTGCCAGCACTGTGGGGCCAAAGAAAACTCTTCTCTTGTAGACAATGTCATTGTCATCCCTCAGAGGCCACTTGAATTTTTTCACCACTTGGTGAAGAAATTTGAATTCAACCTTATCTTCAATTACTCTTATTGCTCTGCCTATATTAAACTTTGTTTCATACTCCACAGCATAATAATTTTCACATTCAATGTCCTCCAATGGCATGGTGAAAATTTATTTTCAATGCAGTTCTAAGATCATGCACTTTCTGAATTGCAAAATGCTTCCATGATCTTTGCTTACCATGCACCGATCCCTCAAGAATAGGCATTTTGCGAACTGACAGGCATTAACTCCACAGTCAGAGAGGTTTGGCTGCTGTGGAAGGTCTTCCTTCCTGTTTGAAAAGAACCTCCACTCACTCAGATCGATACTCTCAAAGTCGGTCAGAAAGAAAGCCATCTTACAAAGTGCATGGTTAACAGTGGGTTTAAGAAAATCGCCTGCCATGCTTTCAAGGGCCAGTACTTGGTTTTGCTTTGGCATCACAACAAGGGAAAACCAGTGCTCACTCTGCAGGGTATTACAGGGAACAAAGACAAGATCAAAAGAACACAAGGGATCTTCTTCCTTCCAAATTTTTTTGCTGGCAGGATGCCAACTGCCCGTTCAAACCTCTCCCACCAAATGGTCTTGATTCTGAAATCGTTGTCAGAGTGTTCAGTTTTTAAAAGATCAAGATACTGATCAATGACAAAGTTAGAAAGCCAGTTTTCCCTTTCAACTGAGCTTCCACCTAACAAGGCTTCAATGTCAGAACCACTGATAATACTTGGGCCATCAAAAGGGAGAATGCCATTTGCAATAGCATCTGCTTTGTACTGTAAGTGAAAAGGGAGCTGGAAGGGCTTTGAAACATCAAAGAGAAGTTGACAATCCTTTGGTAGGCCATGCTCTATTGTGACTGCTGCACTTGATGCATTGATGTCTTGATCACTTCTTGCATTGTTGTTGTTCACTTCATCACTGTCATCGTCATCACTGTCATCATGTTCACTAAGCCCAGTTGCAGCCTGCTGCTTGCTGTTATCATCACGGTCGTCGTCATCATCATCTACATTACTGTGGCAGCTCTCATCGTCGTCAGCACTTTCAAACTCACTGTTTGTGGTATAATCATCATCACTGTGTGAATCTCCAAGCTCAACATACTCTGCCTGAGATGAATGGATGTGAAAGCGTACCAGCCCATTCTCTAGTGGCTCAATACAGTGATACTTTGAAGTACCTGGGATAGCAGCTGCTTTGTTAAAGCAAGTGCTAAGGTCAAGCAAATCAGCAGATCTGTTAAGTTCTTCTGAGCTGATGAAAGTGACGTTTGCAGCTTTACATAACTTTGATGCAACCTGAGCAAATGACTGAGCATCAGCAACAACTGGGACCCTTCTTGAGGACACTGCTCTCCAAACAACTCTCTTCACTGTGCCACCAATACCATCAACAACGCCTTTCCCATGGGACGTTGCAAAAAAGTTCCACGTAAATTTCACATTCTTCCTCAGCTGGTGGTAAAAGTTAACCATATATTTGTTTTTAAACTGAGAGCTAGGCCCATCTGAGAACACGTGAACCTTTTTTTACTTTAGAACTTTTATCTGAAACAAGGCTTCTAAATACCCTGTCCTTGAAGACAGCAACAGCCTTCTTGTCATGACTTCTGTCGTCTGTGACAAACACATGAGAACCACATGTCTTTTGGTTCTGTTCATCACTGATGGTCCAAATGGCAACAGGGAATATGGTTACTTGTTCCTGGCTCCAGTGTGCTGTCTGAATTTCATCCTGGTGTTTGCAAGTGTAACTCTCAGAGAAGTCAACTTGCACAACTGCTTCGTCTTCCTGAAGGTTTTCAATTTTGCTCTCAAAGTACTTTTGCTTGCTCTCTTTTAATGTAAACATGCTTCAAGAAGAATGGCAGTTGCTCTTTAAGCATACATAAGGCATCTTCTAAAGTTCCTTCTTTGCAAATCTTTTCCATCTTCTTGACTGTTGAGTTGCTCTCTTTTGCCTTCATTTTCTGCACAACCTTCTCCCACTGATACCAAGTAACCATCAAGCTTAAATCTTCCTTAGAGATAGACTCACTCCACACAGGGCTAGGGCACTCATCACACTGCCCAAACATGCAACTCTCAGATTCTGGGCTACATACAAAACAATCAACAAATCCCCCTGAATAATTAGGAAAATCAGGGATGCTCTTGGACAAACAATCACACAGCAACCGAATGTTCTCATGATACACACACAGGCAAGCTCGATGTGGGTCTTGCCCCAATAACAGAACATTTTGAGGCCGCAAAGAACAAAATTTGCTGAAACCATTCTTAACAAAAGAATGCTCTTTCTTAAAAAGAGCATATGTTTCTTGTAGAGACCACAAAAGGTGCCTTTTCTGAACTTGTTCCTTCCCGCCATCTTTTCTTACTGTTACAAAGTCCAGCTTTCCAGGTGCTTGCCGCGAGATTGAATCAAGGAGAAAAAATTCTTCAACCATTTGTACTGTGTCAGCAGGAATGCAGTTTGGAATTTTTTCGGTGCGCATCTTTTTAGCCACAATACCCTCTGACTTAGCTAATTTCATGACCACTCTCTTTGTCTTTTGTGGACTGTGTGGTAATACTGGCTTCAATCTACCAACAGCTTTCCCAAGTGCCTGAGGGGTATTGTAACCAGGTTCTTCTTACTCTTTCCCTGTTTAGTTTTCTTTTTCTGGCAGCGTCTGACATACAAACAGGAATCCTTTTTGCTTTCTTTCTTGCCTGTTGTTTTCTCTTTTTATCCTTTAACTTGTGTGCCTCATACTTCACAGGATCATATTTGAGTCTCTTTCTATAATTATGCACCCTTTTAATTGTAGACTTTGCCATAATTATACGACAAAACTGCAAATGTGCACAGTATCAAGAAGGGACAAACAAGAGAACAGAGGCTCTAGTCAGAGCATGCTCAAAATGGGGTTATCCACAGACCTAAAGGATTCTAAAGTTCACAACCATGTACTGTACAGAAAAGTTACAAAATTATTCAGAATTTGAACTTTTTTGAACAATTGAACATTGTCAATCACTACAAGTCCAAAAATAAACCAAAATGTTAACTCAAACCTTTCCATGTGAAAAGTGTTTCACAGTGTGATGTCCGTAACAAAAATTATGTAACACAGATTTTAACACCCAGCTCCAAACCTTCTAACAATATAATAGAAACAACTAGATTTTAAAAAGCTGTTATCTACTTCAATTCCTCTCATTGTCATAGTATTAATGTTTTTGTTGTAGATTCACAGGAATAGAAGTGTCAAGTGAGCCTGTAAAATCTTGGGTTTATTTTTGTGTAATGTCCTTAACAGAGATGAAAACAGAAACATTCTCAGCAATTTCAAATAAAATCAACACATTTTTCTACAGGTAATTGTCAGATTCTGGGTTCGTGTATTTCTACTTTAGAGAATGGGTACGCAGAGCTCTAGTCATCCGCAAAGGCTTTATTCAACTGATTAAGAAATAAGAATCATACAGTGTTATAGTAACAAGTATCACGTGATTACATTCCAAACTAATACATCATTCACGTATAAGTAATGGCTATACAAACTGTTATAAACCGCAAGTATTTATCTAATAAAAACACTACATTCCCTCACACTTATTTTGAAAATAACAGCAAGAGAATTATTCATCAAAACCTAACCTTACTGGCGGTTTACGCTCGCGTGTTGGATATCGCACTTGGGGTTCAGGATCTAGTGGGCTAGCTGCTGGTTCGGCTAAGGCATCACTAGGCGTAGCGTTTTGTTTACTTTACGAAATCGCTTCGGGCGCGCGTTCATGTGTTTGTGTGCGTTCAGTGTTGATAACGGGTGCGCTTTCGGAGGTACTTGGAATAGCAATATTAGACTCTTGAGAATTTGCAGTGTTTTCCTGAACACTATCGTATGGTCTTTTATGGATTTGATCAGCATGCCTCCTCCATACTTTTTCACCTACCAGAGTCTTATAAGATACGGGACTAGTTCGCTTGATGATAGTTGCCTTTAGCCATTTTGGCTCGCCTCGAAAATTCTGCACAAGAACCGGCTCACCCACTAGGAATTCTCTTTCTTTAGAATGCTTATCGTGTTTGAATTTTTTATCTGCTTGTTTATTCAAGGTTTATTCTCGATGTCTGGTCGCAGCAAATCGAGTCGCGTGCGGGGTCTACGCTTCAACATTAATTTGGCTGGAGTCTGTCCTGTAGTGCTGTTAGGCGTGTTGTGATAACTGAACAAAAACTGGGCTAATTTTTGCTTAATGCAACCTCCTCCTTCCGTCTTAAAATACTGCTTGAAAATTTGAACGAATCGTTCCGCTTGTCCGTTCGATCTAGGATGATATGGGGTCACGCGGATATGCTTTACTCCGTTCTTTCTCATGAACTCCGAGAACTCGTGTGACACGAATTGAGGTCCATTGTCGCTTACTAATTGCTTTGGCAATCCAAAACGTGCGAACATGTCACAGAGTTTCTCGATCGTTGTTCCACTCACCGTGTTCGACATTATATCTACTTCGACCCATTTCGAATGGCTGTCGACAACAATAAAGAACATTTTACTTAAAAATGGTCCTGCGAAATCTACGTGTATTCTCTGCCAAGGCTTGCTCGGCCAATCCCACGGGTGAAGTGGTGCTTGTGGTGGTTTATTGCGTGACGTTTGACATTTAGAACAACTGCGAACCAACTTCGAAACATCCTCATCAATGCTGGGCCACCAAACATGAAGTCTTGCCAGTGACTTCATGCGAACTATGCCGGGGTGTCCTGTGTGTAACTCAGTCAAGACTTGATCTCGCAATATCTTAGGAATAATTACCCTAATTCCCCACATCAAACAACTATCTTCGGTAGTGATTTCGCTTCTCTTATTGAAATAGGGTTTTATCGCCTCTGATTCGATAACTTCCGGCCATCCTTTTAGTGTGTACTCTAATACCTTTGAAAGAATAAGATCGGCTCTTGTTGCATTTCGAACGTGGTCGGCTCCTAACGCTACTTCTATTTGCAGTTTGTTTATCTTGGTTGCGTCATCGACATCGGCGTGGTGGTTTAGAACGTCAAGTGGTAATCTCGATAACCAATTGGCATTCACGTGCTTATCCGTCGAGCAATAAATGATATCATACTGATATGCTGACAACAAAAGTGCCCACCGCTGCATTCTTGCGGCTGCCAAGGTTGGAATTCCACTTTTTGGACCCAAAAGACTTGTCAATGGCTTATGATCCGTGACTAACAAAAATTTACGACCATATAAATACTGGTGAAATTTCTTAATTCTGAAAATATTGCTGAGTGCTTCTTTCTCGATTTGTGCATAGTTACGCTCACTCTTACGTAGCGTACGCGAGGCGTAAGCAATCAGTCACTCTGCACCATCTGGTGAGATATGTGAAATGACCGTAGTCCGAAGCATCTGTTCTTATTTAAGCGGTAACTCTGCACTGTAATGCGTCAAAACAGGCGCACTTGAAAGCTTATCGTTTAACTCGTCAAATGCATTCTGCTGGGCCTTGCCCCATTTCCATTTTGCGTCATTATGCAAAAGCTCGTGTAGCGGATGAGTAATAGTCGAATAATTAGTAATTAACCATACCCCAAATTGATCTAAGTTGCTGCTGATTTGCAGGCGCTGGCGCATTTCTAATTGCCTCGACCTTTTTGTCGATTGCATGCAAACCGTCCGCGTCTACTCGGTATCCAAGATACTCTACTGAGGGCTGCATGAATTGACACTTAGCTAACTGTAGCCTTAGACCTGCGTTCTCTAGACGCGCCAGAACCTCAGTTAAATTACGCAAGTGTTCCTGGTCAGTCTTGCCAGAAACCAAAATGTCATCAACCCTACAAACCACCATGGGTATTCCCTGTAGAACTGGCTCTATTTTTGATTGAAATATGGCGCTCGCTGAGGCAACACCGAAGGGTAATCTCCGGGGCCTATATAACCCTTTATGCATGTTAATAGTGACAAATTCCCTAGAATTCTGTTCGAGCAATATTTGCTGATACGCTCTAGAAAGATCTAGCTTAGAAAACTTCTTCCCACCACTCAGGGTTACAAATAATTCTTCGGGATTAGGTAGTGGGTGCTGATCCACTTCAAGGGCTGAATTGACTGTGACTTTGTAATCGCCACATAACCTAATACTATTATCCAGTTTAACGACAGCTACAATTGGTGCAGCCCACTCAGAGTAACGCACTTTTTCTAATGCGCCCATCCCCACTAAGCGATCTAATTCTTTTTCGATTGCACCTTTGAGAGCATGCAGTACTGAACGTGGCTTGTAAAATGTAGGGGTTGACCCTGGTTTAACATGCAATTTAGCCTTAACTTCACGCATCGTACCTAATTCGTTGGGTTCGTTGTCGTATGGTTAATTCGTTTGCATTAGGGTTTGATTCACATGAATCGAACTCAAAATCCATATTGACCTCGGTCTGTAATCAGCGTCGGATATATAATAAGTCTATCAAGGGTTTCTCTCCCATTTGCTTATATACTTCCTCAAACACTCCCCAATGCAGGCTAATAAAATCTTGACAAGTGTGCAGCAATTCATAAGAACAAGCAAGGCCTATAGTTCCACATAATTTTATTCTCAAATTAGACATCAAAACCAATGTTTTTTTTTTTCAATTACAGTTGATACGGTTTTTCATGAAATTCTATTAGGAAAGCTGGAGTACTATTTAGTTAGAGTGGTAACCTTAAATCGCTTTACAAACTACTTAAGCAGCAGAAGACAAATCACTTCAGATAGGTCAATAATTAAATGTGGGTTACCTTGATGTTTTGTGTTTGGAAAATAATTTTTTTTTTTGTATTATACCATAGATTAAGAACTAAATACGATCATAATGTGGCTTTGTAACACTTAAATGTCAAGAACACTCACTTTAAGGTTTGCAAAACAATGATGGAAGAGAAATTGAAAAAGTAAAATATGCTATGGAAAAGATTATTTTCTATTACTAGGATTGATTATCGATGATAAACATATATGTCGATATCACATCAATTAGGTGTACAAAATGACAGGAATAATTGGAAAGGCAAGTCATTATGTATACATATCTCTCAAAATTCTAATTATGGTCTACATGTATAATACAATGATAAGAAAGGAAGGAATTTCTACAAAATTACAATACAAGATAAGCATTTTTCATACACATTAATAACTATCAAAAAACAAATTATGGAAAAATCTCGGTCAGTTACAGCCTTGTGCGGTTTGTTTATTTCCGTTTTAAAATTTTATTTATATATACTTTTTTATTACTTGCAGTTCAATGTTACCTTTGACCTTTTTTTTTAGTTTGGTCATTGTATGATTTCAGATCAAATTGCGCTGCACTCAGTTTAGCTAACATTGAAACACCTATCTGTATGGGCGATTCATGCATTTCTTTAGAATTTAATTATTAAAAGCTAATTTTATTTGGTATTGCCATGTCTATGACTACAGTGATGGAGTCGATGGCATCACTGCTTTTAGCTTTCACCGTCACTTCCTCCCCTTCTTTAAGGAAGACCCGAGATGGATCGTAATACACGTCCTGAGTTCCATTTTGATGCTGGATGATGAATCTGTAGACGAAAGTGGCAGTTTCTTAGTTCAAGGTATATTTGCCTTGCCACTGCCCACTCCGGTATCTTTATGGTAATTCACACCACTCCATCAAAAGGAATCCTTAGCAAGGCGAAATATTTTTTTCGATTTGAATCCCTCTCTTCTCCGCTGAACACAAGCGAGTGAATGTGGTTTTAATATGTTAGCAGGTTCAATGGAGTTTGTATGTACAAAGCATGTTGATTTTATTTTATTTCTATTCCTTACAATCTTAGCTGATAACTATGTACCTCGCTCCTGTGAGGTTCAAGTTCCAAGTCTGATTCGGGGGAGGGGGGAGAGGGGGAGGGGGGGTTTTAAGGGGTTGACACAAAATTAAATTGGAAAATAAAAATCTGGGTACTGTTTAGCTATATTTAACTAATTCTTGTTACTATCACTCGTTATGCCACTGCTCAACATCTAAATGACGAATCTTCTTCTAGTAAGCAAAGGCATCTCCTGTCAGTAATGGTGCTGACATCACTAAGGCTGAAAAGACTGTGGTCCTTCATGGCCATTTCGAGGTTGGTGTTAGAACTAACCGTAATGGTCCGCTGACACTTATGCGACATTTACTTAGACTTACCCTCTCGGCCTCCCACTTCGTGGTTTCTGTCTCCACTTGGAGCAATCTGAAATGCTTTTTCAGATTTTGCACCAGGTGTCGTTCCTCTTCGCCTCTCCTCATTACCTGTCCGCAGCCTGCAACCTCGCACTTTTTGATGACTGATTTGCAGGTTACAGTGTGTGAAGACGTCAGATACCTGAGTAATGATTTAGTGAAGTCAACTTTAGAATGACGTCTGAAATGAATAACTGTATACGTTCTTTTATTTTCTCTTTGGGCACATCATAATAAACATATACTTTTAGCGGAGGTAAAAGTTGCTAGAAACCCTGCAATAAACATTATTTATCACACTACACAACGTCTCTTGTGACTTGTCTCCCTATTGCGAAAATTACATGAATTATTACCTAGTGTGCGGTCAGTGCCTTTCCGGTAACCAAAGCAATCCAGAAGCTTCAAATAGGCGACTGTATTGTAGCCATGTAGCGATCGGCTTACAGGAAGGTCAATTTATTCGTAGTATTTATTATTCAACGATATTACTGATTAGAATTTCATGTGTTATCGTTATGTTACATACGGGTAACATATGAACAACACACGGAACATTCCCTGCTTCTGTTCCGATTGCTGGCAGCAGATGCGAAATCTTAGAGAACCACAAATTTATATATTATTTATCAAACTATGCGGTATACCCTGCCACTTGGACTACGTGCAGCATAGCCTGCTACGCACTACGCGAAATTCAAGGAAAGGAAAGGAAGGAAAGGAAGTTTAAATTACAAAATGATGGTTGTGAATGTTGCATGAAACAAATTCTTTCTGTCCTAGCGCTTAAAGTGCTACATGTGCTGTTCTAATGTTCTATCTATCTACCTACCTACCTACCTACCTACCTACCTACTACTAATACTACTAAAACTAAAACCTACAGAGCATACTTTACTGTGGTGCTGTTTTGTTGTTTATTTTTTTGCACAATGAATTGGTAACTGGCTGTTTCGCCTGAAATTCTTTTCGCCTAAGACCCCTCTCGCCCGAACTGGAGTACGATTTGCCTGAACAAAAAGTCGTTTCGCCCGGACTCAAAGTCGATTCACCCGGTATATTCTATGAAGATATGTCATAATATATAATATCGATTTATAAAATATGAGTCGTGTAGAACGATCAAAACTATTCCCAATCGATATAATGCCATGTATCACATTGTCAGAAATGAAGACTGAACATGCCAATTTCTTCTAAGCATGCAAGAAACCTGAACAATAAAGTACTCCCAACCGAACCTTAACCTGTTTAAAACTAAAACGATGTGTACGGTATATATATTGACTAATAGCGAACAGTGAATTATTTCTAACCAAACTGTAACCTACTCAAATCGAACCATTTGAATCTATTGCAACACGAAGGAAAAGATGAATTTTCCCAGGTTATTGAAATGCAGTACTTCTGTCAGATATGTAGGGGGCTGCGCAGAATTTAGTTCAAGGCTAGTGGTTGGTTATTCTGAATGAGCTGGATGATAGCAATTTATACACTTTATACTCAATTCTTTACAGTTTCTCCACACGCTAGTGGACACTCCACTGTGGTGAAAGGGCAACACCGTCTCTCATGCTCGGCTCTGGAGATGTTTGAGACAGTTTCCCCACAAACGCACTTCACCAGTCTTTGGTCGCACACATCTGCGTGGTTGTGAAGATCGCCTCTTTGCATGTTGCAGTGGCAAAGGTCACAGGCGACATTGATTTCCTTGCAACGACTCACATGACCCTCTGCATCTTGAAGCGAGAAGGTGTTCCTACATGCTTTGCACTCGCCTTTGTATGCCGCCAACAATTTATTAACAAAGAGGCTTATGCAGAATGAGCTGATTTCAGTTCTGCACATTTGGTTTACTTTTGTTGCGGCACTTTTGAATCTTTCTACGCAAGACCCACAAAAGGTATGCCCATATGGTGTTGTCATTTCTGCCCTGATGACTAGATTAGTACTGCAACCACAAGAAAAGATTATCACTATAAACACTTTTGCAATTTATCGCACAGCAATTCAGGTGGCAAGTCGTCATTCCATTTCACTTCATCAAACACATTCGCAGAGTTCATCTTCATTCATGTAACTCACCACGCGCAATCTGTAATTTTCCTTCTTTGAAATGTGCGACCCCTGCATAAAAGTGCTGGTGACGTACTTCCCATACAATAACCATTGTATTCAGCAACAGTCTGGGTTTTTCGACTGTTATTGTTGGGCTTTTCTTGAAAGGGACTGTTCAGTGAACTTCAAGTTATCTAATCCCCAAACACTTTAACAGCGTAAACAGTGGTGTCCATCATAGTTTGCTACTCCACATGTTTCTTCGAGAACACTGCGTGAGTAAAATGAAAACACCAGAACTGCGGATGGTCGTCAGCGTAATAAACACAGCTGACGTCACTGTACTTGGTTATATTGAGAATGAAATAAAACAATGGCAAAAGGAAACATCAAGCTACCATGTCAAACTATTAAATTAACTATTTCAATAGTTGTGAAATGTCTCAGTAATAAAGAGGCTCCTGTCGTTCTCGTGGCTCCTGTTGTTCTCGTGGCTCCTGTGGTGCTCATGGTTCTCGTGGTTCTCTTTTCCATTCCCTAAGTGTTTATATATCTTCTCTCACATTCTTTCCATAATTTCTCCTTTCCAGTTTAATTTTGTATTTAAGTGGAAACAAGCCAGAGGAGTTGAAATTTTAACTATGTCACGCGGTTTGGATGAGGTAAATAAGGCAAGGTAACTGGACCGAGAGTCCAAAATGTGGAAGAGGGGAGGGGGGTAGAAAGTGTATCTTTCTCAACTTCCTCTCTCCTCCATTTCACCTCCCCCCACCTCCTGGTCAGGTCAGGTCGTGGCCTGAAAGTTAGCTGTACTGTGCGTGTTTTGGTTAATATCAGCTATGTGATATGTGACTGGACATTGCACCGGTAAGTGCGAGATGCATACCGCAGGCTCGAGCTTTCTATCGGTGGTTAGTAGAGCCCAACTATCACAATTTCTGTAATTTGGTTGGCTAACGTACTCACTATCAGTTGCATGATAGATAGCGAGTAGCGAACCTGCATTTGGACCAAAAACAAAACAAGCAACGCGTAGTCTAAAACCCAATAGATATTGGTATAAAATCAAATGGAGCAAAAGTCTACATTACTACATTTTACTTAGAAAGAAAGCCACATCGCGAACAGGTGGTTTCCAACCCTTCCTTTCCTAAAAAGTCACTTCAATAACAACCGCCTTTATGACGGTAAGGCTCATCTATGACTACATTTTTCTCACTCACTTCTCTTATTTCTCCTTCCCTTCAACCATCCAAGTTAAAAGTTTCACTTAGTGGCCAACAGGTGACTTACTCTTTTGCAAATTTGCAAAATTGGGTATATGAAGCTGAATTGGGTGTTCTAGGTCCCCTGACACAACACAATTGCAACAGTTCGGTTATTTATTGTTTTAAGCCTCCTTTATTGTGTATTACATAGAAATGGACTTGTACTTTTGGTTACAAAGACACAACGTTGTATTCAGGGATGCAATTGCTTTTAATTTTTATACCACGAGAAAAGGTTGCATTTGTTTGCATTTTCAATTTATTCTGATGCACATTCTTATCGTTAAAAATTTTTTTTAGATGAACGTTTGCCTGACAATGTAGCAGTATTATGCACATTCGTCACACATGGTACGTTTGTTCTTGCACTGTGAATGCAGACAGTGTATACGTGGCCACAGGTATAATGTCAGACTCCTTCTGCTAATATCGGTTATGGGGTCTAGTAATCTACATCAAGAAATTAGTTCACACGAGAGGTTTTCATAAACAGAGGCAGTCCAGTGCTACGATCCCATTCCGGATTAGTTGTGAAACTCTTGGATAATTCGTATTGGATACCACGACTCAAATAGAAATCGTTCCACATTCCATCCTATCAAATGGGGGTAAATTAGTTGATATGCACCATAGAATCGGAACCACTTTACCTGACTTTCACCGTTTTGACGCCTGGAAGGGAGGTAACATTAATTATCATTAAAGGGGTAGAAAGTCAGTTCCCATGTCTTAGTGCACTGATTAAGATCATAAGGTGTCACTGGAATGGCGTACCGAGCACCAGGGCCGCCGTCTGGGGCTTTTGCAGCCATTTCCAGGGCGTGGGGACATTCTCCGACTAAGAGCACAGAGTTGAAATACATTGTAACTAACGTTTTAAACTTTTTTATTAATTTGCTGAATTGAACAAACAAAAATGAACATGCAAACAAAGCATTTCATTAGATCAGTCCAACTCTAATGCGATTTAATTTCTCTTCTACCCACTTGCAAGTCACATTTATAGTCTTTTCACAACCGAAGCAAATCCCAAACTAAAAGGGTACTACACCTCATCTTTCTCTAAGATATTCTGCAAGGTTGTGGCAGCGTCGAAACACTGGTAGAGGCAGATCTTGAAATGACTCAAATAAGTTGGGATGTGATTGAAGGTGCCAATTCTTGTGTAGTACTGTCCCAAAGCGTGGGAGATGAATGGGATTCGATGTGATCTGTGTCTATTCATGGATTGTGATCAAGTTGAACAAGGCCCTGGGCCTGGGTTAACCGTTGGTGCTTGGCCGTCCCGCTAGCTGTCAACAGCAAGAGATGGTTGCACTTTCAACACTTTGGCTCGCTCAGAGGTGAGCATTGGTGAATATTGATTGTTAGAGTTTGAATGTCTGTCAGCAGTCTGGGCCACCTCTGCATGGCATGAGCAGAGCCTGGTTGTAGCACCCAGTCGACCACTCAATCTTATTGCAGAAACTTGAACATAAGGGGAATCCGAGGATTCCTTAATAACTGGTTTTCCTCTTTTCTAGATGATCGATATCAAACTTCTCAGGTTGGTCCCCCTGTTCCTAAGAAAGAGCGCTGTCTGTGTGGTGTTCCACAGGGATCGGTTTTGGGGCCATTATTGTTTTTGTTGTACATAAATGATATCTATGACTCTTCTAAAAATTTAAGTTTTTATTTGTTTGCTGATGATACTAATCTTCTTTATGCTGATAAAAACTTGAGATCCCTTGCAACTGTAGTTAATGAGGAGTTACAAAATATTGGAAACTGGCTTATGGCAAACAAGTTATCTCTTAATGTCAAAAAATCTAATTTTAAAATATTTAGACCCTATCAAAAGCATATTGACTACAATGTGAATATCAAAATCTTTGGTTATAGTGCAAACTGTCTTGTTTCCTTAGAAAGGAAAGAAATTGTAAAATACCTTGGTGTCCTTATTGATTCAAAACTATCTTGGACAGACCACATCACATATGTTTCTACCAAAATCAGCAAATCATTGGCCATTCTTGCAAAATTAAGGCATTTTGTTCCTACAACCACTCTACTAACCATGTATTGATCTCTTATACAACCGTGCTTGTCATATGATATAGCTGTGTGGGGTCAAGCTTCTCCGACAAATTTTAAAAAAATCTTGATTCTGCAAAAACGTGCCCCGCGTTTGATTTATTTCAAACCCTTTAGAATCCATGCGGTACCATTGTTCAAATTATCTAAGGCTCTTCCTCTCAATCTTCTTTATTTTTAAACTATCTGCCTTATTATGCACGATGTATTCAATATTACGCCTCAGAACATTTCCAACATGTTTACTTATTCGTCACAGATACGTCATCATTAAACAGGATTTTCTGCAGCTGGCAATTTCTACATAAAACATTTGAGAACAGACCATCAGAAAAATTCTTTTTTAAGTATTGGTGCAAAGATATGGAATAGCATTGCCAACAGTCATTGTGCTCTACCTAAGTATAAATTTGAGAATTTCATAGAGAGTCGGCTAATGGATAATTCAATACAGGAGGATAATTATGTTGGCGTGCAAACTTCAGTTCAGATATTTAGTAAATATTGGCATTTGCTTTATTTACCTACTTTGAAATATAATCGTACTTACTGTTTCTTAATTCAATATGTTGATGTTCGTGTCTCAGCTTTCCTTATTGCTATGTTTCAACCCTTTTGTTATAATTGTCCTTATCTTTTTTATATTTTCTTCCTGCCCCGATTTGCTAGGCTATCATTCGGGTAAGGATTGATAGAAAAATGTTAATCAAGAGTGTTAAATAAAGTTGTAGCTCAAAGTTGTAGGTTGTAGCCCAATCTGTAGATCTCCTCGACCTGGCCTTGAAGGGGGGAGTGGGAGGGAGGCTGAAATGTGTTTGGCTGCAAAGGGCTGTTTGGGACCATGTGTTTTGAATTCCCGTCAAAAATAAAATTCTATCCATGCTAAGATGACCATTCTTGATGCAAATGGCAAAATGAAAGACCATATATTTGAACTGCGGAGTAATATGTAATGTCATTAATTGATCATCGCAGTTATGTACACAACTTATGTACAGAACTTAAGCAGCTGTGAAATTAAAGCCGGAAAAGAAATCAAAACTCAGGCCTGAACGGGATTCGAACCCATGACCTCTGCGATACCGGAGCAGTGCTCTACCAACTGAGAGCTGGTCATAAATTATTGTGAGTTTGTAATATACCCATAGATGGAGAAGAATTATGCAAACAGGGTTGTATCATCTCGCCCATGTTATTCTTAGTAGACCACCAGGAACCAAAAAAGATGTAGTGTTTTCAACGTTACAAAATCTATATTTCGCAGATGACTATGCTCTCCTATTATTCTTCTACGATCATCCAGGAGATGACAAATCGACTGAGTCACTTTGCAAGCTATGTTGGACTTCAGATCAATACAGAAAAGACACAGGAGATTTGCCCAAATGAATGACCTGGGAGAAAACGCAAACCCAAGCGCCCATTGGTTCACTTATGTCTAGGATTGACTGCAGTTATTATTCAATGGATACTTCATATTAGATTAAGGTATTTGGCAATTTCGTATTACTTCATATAGCAAGCATCCTGTGTGTTTTGGTGAGATGTTATTGGTGAGGACACAAACATACATTTCGTGTATCTCATTTGCATTCAATCTTGGACATATCTCCATTGGTTCCCTATTAACCCTTTCACCCCCATAATCAAATCTTTACTCGTATAATGTGGCTCTTACTTGTTTCTGTGGATAAAATCACCTGCATGTGGTGCGACCATTTATTATGATAGAAATCTCTCAAACAGTACTCTCATATAGTACTCTTTATTTTCCAGTTTTTCCCAAGGTGAAGTAAAGAACTTACGGCCTAGAATTTTGTTGGTCTAGTTTCACCAGACTGCCTTTGGTGTGGCCAACTCGGGGATGAAGTCAAAGGGTAGTCGCTTGCCTACTGTAGAGAGGGAAGGCTGAAGAGTTTTGCAAGTTAGATCCGGCTGCTTATTGTTCAAGACGAGTTTAGGGACTGTTTTACATAGCAATCAGAAGTGACACTGTTTTATTGCTGTTTCTTCACATGTGCTTTATTCTTCTTTCTGTCTGATTATTTTGTTCTTGTTTGGATATTTAAAAATTAAAAAAAAAAAACAAGGAAAAAAAAATCACAGGATTCATCTTTGCTAGGATATCTCGATCTAATCGATTAAAATACTACATTGAAACATGGAAACTCTTTTCTTTCAGTGCACTCCAATGATATCTTTTAGTTAATCCTCAGTTTTGCTAAGTCACGTTTAGGTTGATCGGCCCTACGATTAAAGTGGATTGCAGTTTCAAAGAATTGCAATAAAATTATTGAAGACATTGTGCAGTCCTCTCCAGTCCCCCCAAATTTGTTTGTTGAGAAAATCTTGAAGGTCTCCTCTTTTGATACCTCTCTCTTGTTTGATATGATATTTCAGTCTAGCCCATGCTGATTCTACTTCTTGGGTGTGAATCCCTGTGCAAGGATCAACAAAATTGTCCTGGTGAACTACAGTTCTGTGCACTCGGACATTCAGAATATGACGTGCCAAGTTACGATAAGCACCCCAGTCATCTGTATGGGCCTCTGAGCCAGGAAAAAGGACCCGCTGCAGAATCCGTGTCAGAGTTCCGCAATCCCTTCGTGGCACCACCTCATAATACCCTCGACATGGTGTATACTCCGTTGAAAGAACACCAAACACCCAAAGATCGTCCCTCGCTCTCCTTCCTCTTTGATACTATATAAAAGCAAGCAAATACAATTCAGTACTATTTCCTTAATTGTTATAGTGTAACAATGCAAAATTTCCTTCTTTTGGCACACGATGGAGTCACTTGTATGTTGATCGCGTTATACACACCTAATTGCAGTAAAAATAAATAGGAATTAATTAGCACACAAATTACCTTTTTGGGATCCTAATAACATTTTAATTCTTAGAACAGACTTCAGTGGATTGAAGAACATTTCACCTTCTATTGTATTTTTATTTTTATTGTATTTCAGCAGTAAGGGGTAGCGCTGGAGGTTAGATCTGCCTGATTAATTCCTATTTGGCTTTTTCTTATCGCAAAGTTCATATTTGGTTTTAACTTGATTAATGCAAGGTAAAAAATGTATTCGGCTCCCTGTTACTGCCTTGATACAGCTAAGAACATGAAGTACCTTTAACTTGTGCTTGAACTGGCTTTTGTCGCACTTTACCACATAAACTCGACCTCCGAAAGGAACAACAAGTCTATCTTGCAAGTCTCGACAGCAATAATGTCGCAGAAGTGCAAATATGTTACCAACGGTATTCTTTGTTAAACTAAGCATCTCAGCAGCAGCGGTTTGCAATTCTCTTATACTCCAAAGATAGATCAATACAACTAGCTTTCCTAAAGGAAATCTCAGAAACTCCTTGAAAAAACTTCCCCTTCACAGAGTTTTTTTCCGGCGACACGTAAAGCACCTCCTGAAATGAGAAAAAGAAAGAAAGAGACAAAGATTACCATACCATATAAAATGTGGTTAGCAGCGAAATGGTGAAACTCACCACAGATATCCATCTACATGTTCTTGATTTCATGCCGTTAAATCCATTACTTGATTACAAGGCATACATGTCAGTGGGTTTGCCAGAAGTTGTTTGCCTTGTTGCCATCTAATCAGTTCCAGAATGGGACCATTCGCAAGGCTTGTAATACCCAGAAGGTTCATAACTTCAGGCGAAAGCTGTCACACTATTTACTCCAAAGTACTGAGTAGAATTCGAATAATCCGAAGACTTGAACACTGCAGTCCATACTAAACCTTCTCTGAGACAAAGCACCTGCGCTAATCGAAAAAGTGGGCAAAACAATACCTTCTTGATTATCTTGGAATTTTTTTTTAGATCTCCGCATCAAAACAAGACAACTGGTCTATCAGGAAGGCTGAAAGGATCAATGAATGCTTCCTTGTGAGTATTATCTTTAGTCTGTAACACTTCTACATGAATGTAAATGTTACAAACGCAATAAACTACCCACAAGGAAGCAATCATTGACTGTTTCAGCCTCTTCCATGATTGTTCTTTGCACAGCTTACTATCTTCTTTTTTCTTAGTTTTGTCTACTGTTAATAACCCAAATCTAACCAAAATCGCTCTGCGCTGTTATTTAGGCTCTCATTTTGAATGCGCTACGACCTTAAAACAGCCAAAAATTTTTTAGTTGTAGATTAGGTCGCTGTTTATTAAAGTCGGAGGCCATAATTTTGTGGGCGTTGTTGACGCGTTTGGTCGATCATTATGGCTGCCAGCGAATGACAGTCAAGTCGCATGTTTAGCCACCAGTAAACAAAGCTCTGCACTACTTATGAGTTAAGCGAGACATGCAATAGTAGGGAAACCTTAATCAAGGAAAATTAAGAACAAAGAAGATTTTTACAAGCAAATGCGTACCTACAAAGATAATTCCCTCGCCTTACATGTAAGGATCCGTACGACTAATCTGTTTCTATTTTATTCGCAAATTCGCAAACATAATTGTGCTCCTTGTCATTTCCAGCAGTTGTGATATAAATGCAGTTTTTGCAGATATCTTTAATGTTAATTCGCGTGACTGCTGTGATGTGCGTGGATGGGGGATTGTAAGGCGAACAACACTGCAAAGGATAAATCAATGCAACATTCTGTATATCAGTTCCTAAACTTAGCTGAAAGAAACACTTAACCTGGGCAAAATTCGCCTTAATCACAGTCCGCCATGATGGATGCAACGTCATCATTTTCGCACGAAAGTGAGGCCACGCGTGTTAAAACAATCATGGCTGACTCAACGAGTACTCCGATTTCTTCAGAGTTTTGGCACCGCAATCTGGTGGACATACCGTCATTCACAAACGCCTTTATTGAAAAAATGGCCAATGAAAACCTTCCAGTGAAGGTGACTTTGACAAGAGGATATAAATTCTTCCACGAATCATATATCCACGATATTGAAGGTAAGCTTCCAGCTGTATGTAGCTGCCTTGAGCGTCATTGCTCGATGATTGTTACTCGTGCCTTCTTTAGCAATCGAACGTTTGAGTCTGGTCGAAGCAAACGTAAAATATTTGTTTTTTTTTACAGTTAAGCTTGCTAAGGAAGATGAGGGAATTACGGTCCGGGGAAAATGCTTCAGAAGCATGAAGAAGAATGAAGAGCCACACAGACTTCATGTGGTGTTCAAGCGTCAAGATGAAGTCGCAGTGGAGTCATTCGCATGCAGCTGTGCAGCCGGTCAGGGCCTTTGCCACCACGTTATTGGCTTCATGTATACACTGGCTCATTACCAAATGCTCGGGTTGAAAAGCGTGCCGCCTGTTGTTTCTAAAACCTCCAAACCGCAGGTAAATTCCTCAAGTGCACACTACCTGTGCCATTTTTACTTGAGTCACACTTACATATTGTTGTTGAAATACTTAAAAAAAGTTTTCCTTAAATTATTTAAAGCATAACTGAAGAAGACCCATATTGGTTTTAGCCCAAAAAGATATCAGTACTGTTTGTAATGCCTTCTTTAATACTTTTCCAATGTTTTATTTCTAGACTTGGCATAGTCTTTCCAGAACTGAAGGAGTTAGTCCAAGACCAGTTATGGATGTTGTTATCCAGAAGGCTGAGAACCCTTCTCAACAACCTACTCAGGTTAAGAAAAAACGTAAAGTATCAGGGGTTTTCTTGTACTGTGTACAAGCCTTTTGAGGAACGGCTTGCTTCCATCAATCTACCAAGTGCCCTCAGCCCATTATTTGAAAAGCTTGACCCCGAGCCTGGGTTTTTGAGGATTTGGCCAGACGAAGAAGAAGACATTCCTCTAGTTGAGACAAAGTATGGGTTGGCTCCACGGGGGTCTGTCCTCTCCTATCAGCAGCAGCAAACAAGTAGACAAAGCTCTGGAAACCTTGCACATCCAGTGCCAGATTTTGACTTGCCAGATTTGGGGCACCAGCCAACTGTCCTTGCTGAGAAAGAGCTGCTACACTTCAATTCCCTTCAAGTATCTTTAGATCAAGCTCTTGAATATGAGCGAATCACAAGAGAGCAATCAATGTCACGGGACTGGCATCGGTTAAGAAAGTACCGCTTGACTGCGTCAAATTTTAAAGCAGTCTGTTCAGGAAGGAAAGATCTGGAAAGCCTTTCAGCGCGTCTGCTGCGAGGAAAAGTAGTGCAAACAGCTGCCATGAGATATGGCATTCAGCATGAAGATGATGCAGCAAACCAATATGCAAGTCACTTTGGAAGGGATGTTTATCCGGTTGGTTTTGTTATCAACCCTTCCTTACCCCACCTTGGTTGTAGTCCTGACAGAAGGGTTTATGACCCTTCTGAAAATGAGCCATGGGGATTATTAGAAATTAAATCCTCACCATCAGACTTTTTGTCTGATTTAAGTTACTTAAAACACAATGGTAGGAGTGGTGCATACAGTCTAAGAAGGACTCATGGGTATTATTATCAAACCATGGGCTGTATCGGTTTGACAGGTAGTGCTTGGGAGGATTTTTTGTCTCTTGCCGCAGTGAGTTCCACTGTGAAAGAGTTTATTTTAATCCTACCTTTTTCTCAGAGATGCTTGAAAAGCTTAATCAGTTCTATTTTGACATTTAATGCTTGTGTTCAATGAATGTATGCTTTTGAGGCAATTTAATGACAAAAGGATGGTTTTGTATTGTATCAAAGAAATTCACATAGTATGTTTACTGTGAACAATTTTCAAGACTTTATTGTGTCATATCATAGTCTCAATGAGCATTCCTCATCTTGTGAGCCTTGTTAGACAGTTATTTTCATTAAGACTCCTGAACCTTTTACACAAAAAGCTTTTGAAATTATCAATAACAATTACATGTAAAATTACTATAATTTTCTGTATCTGTGCCCTAGACCTTGCTTACTTGATTGCAATAACAAAGCGAAAGAATATGACTCAACTCTAATAGCAATTTTAACATATACATGTTATTATAGACTGTGAAATTCTACATTTTGACCTCTTGCTCCCTCCAAGATGAGCAACTACAGGTGAGAAAAAGGAATGTAACAAATGATATCATTTTTGAACATGTGTGCTTAGGCACCTACCCTTAAAATCAAGTAAGCAAGGATTTGTGGTGTATTAATCATGCATTAGTTTAGGAAGTCATTCATAAAATAAAGGTCCCTGAAAGTTTGTAATAAGACATGACACTGTCCATATCTGATTGATGCTGCCAGCCATGGTTAGTGGGATGACCCTATCAAAAAAATGAAACTCCTTGACTCTTCTAATGGCCCTTTCAACATGCACTCGAAGGTTGTGAATTTTTTTGCTCTCCAGGAGTTCACCTTTCGAAAACTGTTGCTTGCTGCTTAAAAATGATGGAATCACTACACTGCAACCAAGAGGTGTGAGTAGATCCTGTATTACAAAGCCCTTATCAGCCATAATCTGATCTCCAGGCTGGAGCAATGGCAAGAGACCAGATTGCTTGACCAGCTCTTTATCTGATATTGACCCCTCAAACAAAGAACTTATGTGAATTATTTCCCCTGATGGTGAAATAACAACATTACCCTTGTAGGTGGTGTGGCTTTTGTAGGATGAATACATTTCACTATTTAACACTAAACTTGATGGTGCCTGAACCTTTATCTCGGATGCATCAATAATACCCCTGCAGTCTGGGTACAGAGACTTGAAACAACTAGGCATGTACTTCTGGATTTTTGCCCGAGATGGCCAGATACAAATACTCCCAAGCATGAAATAAAGAAAATTTATCCAAGAAATAAAAACCCTACTTACAGTTGTTTGGGAAATATTAAAATTATCAGCTAATACTTGGTTTAAAGTACCAACCCTCAACTTTTGAAGAACTAAATAGAACTGGTCAAATAAACTTAGTTTGCAGCCTCGCATAGTTTGCCTTAGGCCTTCAACATCCCTAATCCCTTTATTTCTAAGGCGCTGCATTTGGGACCAAGAATACATATTCTGTGCAGTGGGACTCAGAGCTCTAAACGTTGCAACAAGCACATCAAAGGAAGGAAAACCTGTGTAAAACTTAACACTGCTGTTGGGTTTCATTTTTAGTTGTACATATATTGTTTGCTTCTCCAGTGCTGCCTCCAGCTCCCCAATTCTCTGATGAGCTGCTTCAAGCAGCTCCTCTGTGGTCTTGGGAGGCTCACCAGAAAAAATGTAATCGTGGCAGTTCAAGGTAGGTGTGTATATGGGCTCGGGGGAGTCGACAAGAACAGAAGAGGATGCACAGGATGACAGTTCCGGTTGGCCCTCCATTGGAATTTCCTCATCAGAAACTTGGTCGCTGGAAGTTGATGCTATGGATTAAAATGAAAACATATAAGTACCATTTTAAGCAATAAATGTTTAAAACAATAGTGACAACATGAATTTACCTGTGGCAGTGGCAGTAGCAGGCGATGACACGCTTACATCGAATAATCGCACTCGTGCACGCGGTGCTTCTCGTTTCTTTGGAGATTTTCTTTTTCTGGGTGAACTTGACCAGCAAAATACACTCGGAACTGCATGCTTCTCCAGAAGACGCTTCCCTGTTAAAGTGGTCTTAAAATCCCCTTCCTTAAAGTGTACAGAGCAGACTCTTGTGCTGTTGGTTATCTGGAAATGGGCCAGATAATATGTAAGCTTAAATACATGTGCGCAAAAATGACATCGATAACGTCACCAACTTACCTTGAAGCTTTTGCCCACGTCTCGCCGTATTTTGACAACCCACTGCTTTCGAAGGGATTGATCACTCGGAAATTGGTGAAAGGTAAGACCTGGAATAATTTTTGAGCGATTATTTTGACATTGCGGCACGCAACAGTGATCTCTGTTCGGCATGATGGCAAATTCTCGATCGCCGGAAGTTGACCTTTACACGCGTGGCCTCGCATTGGTGACAAAAATACATGACGTCAATCCAAGATGGCTGCTGTACGATAAAGGCGAATGGCTAATGTTATTTAAACAATATTGTATAGTTGAACAGTTCCTTTGCAACATTCTTTTGTAATCCAAACCGTAAATCAATGTCTCATTCATTTCGATGTGGTTGAATGCATTCACTTCGGCAGTTACAGGCGCGTGACCAAAATACCTTTCAAGTACTGGAAATTCATTATCATCAAGGCGTTTCCGGTAAAATGAGCTCAGTGTATACATGTTGTAGGTAAAATTGCGTCTCAGGTTAAATCTGTATTCAACCTAGGGTCTCAGGTTAAATGTGTATTCAACCTAGGTTAAATTGGTGACCCTCATATTACCTAGGTTAAATGTGTATCTAGTACTGAATCTAGGTGATTTTGAATCATTAACTTTCATTTATGGCTAGGGACACTGGAGCCGTTTTAGTGATTAGGTCTAAGCACTCATGTTAGTGATTAAGGTTAGCTTTTATTTATGGTTAGGGACACTGGAGCCGTTTTAGTGATTAGGTCTAAGCACTCATGTTAGTGATTAAGGTTAGCTTTTATTTATGGTTAGGGACACTGGACCCTTTTTAGTGATTAGGTCTAAGCACTCATGTTAGTGATTAAGGTTAGCTTTTATTTATGGTTAGGGACACTGGAGCCGTTTTAGTGATTAGGTCTAAGCACTCATATTAGTGATTAAGGTTAGCTTTTATTTATGGTTAGGGACGCTGGAGCCGTTTTAGTGATTAGGTCTAAGCACTCATGTTAGTGATTAAGGTTAGCTTTTATTTATGGTTAGGGACACTGGAGCCGTTTTAGTGATTAGGTCTAAGCACTCATGTTAGTGATTAAGGTTAGCTTTTATTTATGGTTAGGGACACTGGAGCCGTTTTAGTGATTAGGTCTAAGCACTCATGTTAGTGATTAAGGTTAGCTTTTTTTTATGGTTAGGGACACTGGAGCCGTTTTAGTGATTAGGTCTAAGCACTCATATTAGTGATTAAGGTTAGCTTTTATTTATGGTTAGGGACACTGGAGCCGTTTTAGTGATTAGGTCTAAGCACTCATGTTAGTGATTAAGGTTAGCTTTTATTTATGGTTAGGGACACTGGAGCCGTTTTAGTGATTAGGTCTAAGCACTCATGTTAGTGATTAAGGTTAGCTTTTATTTATGGTTAGGGACACTGGAGCCGTTTTAGTGATTAGGTCTAAGCACTCATGTTAGTGATTAAGGTTAGCTTTTATTTATGGTTAGGGACACTGGACCCGTTTTAGTGATTAGGTCTAAGCACTCATATTAGTGATTAAGGTTAGCTTTTATTTATGGTTAGGGACACTGGAGCCGTTTTAGTGATTAGGTCTAAGCACTCATATTAGTGATTAAGGTTAGCTTTTATTTATGGTTAGGGACACTGGAGCCGTTTTAGTGATTAGGTCTAAGCACTCATATTAGTGATTAAGGTTAGCTTTTATTTATGGTTAGGGACACTGGAGCCGTTTTAGTGATTAGGTCTAAGCACTCATGTTAGTGATTAAGGTTAGCTTTTATTTATGGTTAGGGACACTGGAGCCGTTTTAGTGATTAGGTCTAAGCACTCATGTTAGTGATTAAGGTTAGCTTTTATTTATGGTTAGGGACACTGGAGCCGTTTTAGTGATTAGGTCTAAGCACTCATGTTAGTGATTAAGGTTAGCTTTTATTTATGGTTAGGGACACTGGAGCCGTTTTAGTGATTAGGTCTAAGCACTCATGTTAGTGATTAAGGTCAGCTTTTATTTATGGTTAGGGTTAGGGTTGTTGGGGTTACTGGGTTAGTATTTAGAAACTGTTGAAAGATCAATAAAGGAAGCCTTTTTGTTGTCTCGTGTGTTCTCTATTTTTGCCATTGGACGTAATTACAATCACCTCTAGTTTGGAGTTTACTTTACATGCACATTACTGATTAATAGCTTGCTTTGATGCAGTTGAAAATGGTATCTCCTTGGTATAGTCAAACAGAACATTTGTTCTGGTGCATTTGTTTAACCTGCTTGTGGAAATGTATGTAGAAATTATTCCAAACGTTGTCACCACTTTTGCATAATCATTTTCCATATTAATAATCTTGCCTAGTATTACATTGGGATGGAGCGGTGTTGTTTTATCAACTTTGTCTATTTTTATTGTCACATAGTCCTCGACTTTGAAACTTCTTTGTTTGTTTCTGCTAAGTTTCATCTTCTTATTATAATTAGTTTGACTATCCATCACTGACTGTGTTGTTTGTTTTCTTTTGCGGGATTCTGGTGCTTCTTTGCTGTTTCTGTCATTCACCAGTTCCAATTGTTCAGCTCCTGTACTTTCATGTTCCATTGTACAGTCTGGGTATAATGCGCCATTGGTTTGTCGCTCATTCACCAGTTCCATCTGTTCAGCTCCTGTACAGGAGGTGTCTTCCATTGTGCTGTTTTCTTCTGGTACTTGGTCATTTGCTTTAGCATCATGACATTCTTTGTTGGGTTCTTTACCAAACACCACATAATAAGGTGTTTTCCGTATTGCTCTGTGTAGTGAGATGTTTTTCTTGTATGCTGCCTGGTGTACAACTTCACACCAGTGACTTGGTTGAAGATCTTTTTCTTTTAGAACGTTTGTTATGTTTACTTTAACAGTACTGTTGCTTCGTTCTACTTGACCTTGAGTACTTGGGTTTCTTGGCGCACCATGTACCAATTTTATGTTGTGGGTTTCACAGAGATTTTTCATGTTTTTGTTTTTGAATTCGCCACCATTGTCTGAATGTAGCTTTTTTGGGAATCCAAACATGTAAAACAGTTTCTCCAACTCAGCGACCACTTGAGCACTTTGTTTTCCTGTGAGAGGTATCAGCCAGGAATACTTTGTAAAGTGGTCAGAAACATGAAGAAGCCATGTGTGTGGTTTGTCTTTACATTGACATGGCAAACTTCTGAAATCTACTAAGTCAATTTGTACATGGTTCATGAAACCATCCGCTTGAATTGGATGATTAATGGGTTTCTTTTGGTGATCTGTTACACTTTTTTGCTGTTGGTGTAGGCTACACATCGATATGAACAAGTTTATGACCTTCTGTGTTATGCCTGAATAGCGCTTTCTTACATATTCCTCTGTCTTGTCTCGCCCTCGGTGAGCTATTGCTGAATGCGAACTGTTGAGGATTGTGTACAGTTCCTTCTTCGGGACCACAAATCTGTGTTGTCCGTCTAGTATTTTGCCATCGTCGGTAGTCACCATTTTTTCGCAAGTATTTGGCGCTTGTCTTTTCGCTCGATCACAATGGAGTTGCTTTCACCTTCTGCTTTTGCTTTCAGCCATTGATACGCTTTCTGGTAGAATGAGTCTTCAATGTAGACTTCTACAAGGCTTGACTTTGTCTTAGCGTTTGCCTTCAGTTCCTCGAGCTTATTATAAAACGCCTCCGAATTTGTACATCGATTCGTCATGTTGTAAGTCTTATTTCATGTCAACTGCGCATGTACGCATAAATTAATAGAAATTCATCCGAGCGGTTGGGGGTCTGGGGCCACTAAGTTATTAGAGTAACAAATATGCTGATTGCTCCAACGATTGCTCTGATGGCGCAGTGGGTAAGGTATTGGAACACAGAGTTGGAGATTGTCAGTGGAGGTCGGTGGTTCAAGTCACGGTGAGTACAAAAAATTAAAAAAGTTCATGTTCATGTTAGGGGGTTGTAAGAAAGTAAGTCAGGTGAGTGGGGAGGGTAGGGGTAGGAATTCAGGGGGGAAGGGGAGTGACTGAGTTCAGGGGGTATGTGAACGTTTTTTTTTCACATTCTTTTTTCACATCTGATTCTTTTTAGAACTCCCCCCCCAAAAAAAAAAAACCATGCCCCTATTTTTTAATCACACCCCATAAAGAAAATCCCTTTTCAGACAGTTTAACCTAGGCTGAGTACACATTTAACCTAGGTAATATGAGGGTCACCAATTTAACCTAGGTTGAATACACATTTAACCTGAGACCCAATTTAACCTACAACACACACACTCGGCAGGATTTCCAATTTTCACTTTGGTTTGTTAGGATGCAGCAACTCATAATACAGCTCTTCTTCCTTAGAGCCCGGCGTTATACATTGTTCTCTAAGGCAACTTTTGGGTAAAGGGTACAGCAGTTATAATTTTGCTGTCAATAAACTGTGTTCTGTGGATGAGTCTTAAGATAAACCCATTTTTACCCTTAAAGGAGAAACAGCTGTGTGTGTAGAGAGGGCCAAGGTCTCTCACGTTATCTATCAGATGTAAAAGTTGATGAATATTTAAAGTCTGGTATCGTAGTTCATATAGTTGGCTATATTTGAAACAAAACTGTTGAAGTAACTGCTCTGCTACTTTAAGTTGTTGTTCCGAAATACTCTCCAGCAAAAGGAGGCAAATTGCCATAGAGTACAGGAAGTCCATAGGAAAGCAAAAAGGAACGCAGCTCCTTGGCTTTCCAATATCTTAAATGTTCTGAGAGTTGGAGAAATGTTCTTCAAACGCTCATCTACAACACTGACCATAATTATTGTTTAAGCTAAACCCTTTCTTCGAATAGCTATTGTTGAACCACGACTTAAGAAGCAGTTTTTGTATACCGAGGAGTACACCATGCATATAATCAATCGCTGTTCCTCGAATAATATCCATGATGCTGAAGAATGGAAAGCCAGCTGAAACCTTTAACACCTTTAGTAGTATACCTGGGTTTTCCCGCCATCTGTTCCTGCATAGCTTGTTTGGCATGTTCTAATGTCATTTCATTTGTTCTTAGTGGTCCTTTAGGATCTGCCTGGTTGAAAGGAAAAGCTCTAACATGTCCATTTAGCCCAGTTTTCACAGTCTGACCAGCCTGAAGGCACTTTCAACACCCATATTCCCCGTTGTATTGCATGCTGTTGCAAGCAAGACAACATGCAGGCAGATTGCATGTGCAAGCAAGAAGTACAGCCTTACAAATTAACTTTCCTCCAGAAGGGGACTCAAACTCCACAACTGATTCAAGATCTTTAAGGGCTTTCATGTCTGGCTTTAGAAATGTCCACCTTGCTGGCTTCTTTTCTCCGAACCAAAGACCAGCAAATAGTATATTTTCTCTTGATAGGCGTTTTCAGTAATCCAGTTCATTGATAATAACATATAGCGGCCAAATTGACACCTTCAAGGATTTAAAAACAGGGAAGCCATCAGTATGCATAAAAAAGAAATGTCTTTGGAGCATAAAAGACCCTTTGCACAGATTTCCTTGTAAAGTTGCCCATCATAAACGTCTTCGATATTATCGCTAGTTTTTTTGTTCATTTGAACCTGTGTTGGATATCATCATAAAACATCGGCCTTGAGAAAAAAACATTTCAATTGTTCCAAGATGGGTATTTCAATAACATAGGCTTATGACTTTGGTTTCTTCAAGTCTTGAAGGCAACTTCCATTGGGGCATGGTGTTGCTGTTTACATCAAGCAAAAGGCATAGTAATAATGAATGCGAAGTGGATTTCAAAGGCCTTTAAAGGAGTTTTTAAACCTGTTTACGGTAGTAGGCAGACAATGTGAGGATGGAAGTGTCAAGGAGAAAAGGGTTAACAAATTCTCAAGGCGTGCACCCAACATTATCCAGTGTGCAAACCCAGGCAAATGTCCAACTAAGTTCTCCAGCTCCAGTTACCACTCCAATGAGTATTCCTCGCACGAGCCAGCAGCAAAATGTGGAACATCGAGCAACACTGTCAGAAACAGCTGAAATATCTGGTAGGGCAGTAGCTTGTAACCTGGACTCCACCGACAATTGTGAACAATATCCTGCAGGAGGTTTTAGTGATCTTTTACAGAGGGATGAGCTGACTGACCTGAGGGAAGAAAATCGCAGTCTTCAAGAAGAGAACAAAATGCTTAGATGCAAGCTTAAAAACCAACCAGGTAAGAAAAAAATTACTAATTTCAATAACAATTACTTAACTAATAGTGCCCATAGTATTCTACTGTGTTACACTATCACATATGAAATCAGCTAGAAGGAAACCATCTAAAAGAATAAAAAGAGACTGGACAAGAGGGGAAATGTTTACCATGTTTTATTGCCGCTGTTAACTCAGTAGCATTAAATTGTTATTTAAAGTATCTATTTATGTTACTTAGATTCCTTAATGGCTGGAAAATTAACTTTTGCTCCATCCTTACACACTGATATTCCACTTCTAGTTCCATCTCCTGCTGTACTAAAATATGTGGAGGACGTTCTCTCAGCAAACTCTACTGGTGGTTCACAACTCCTTCCCATTCAGAGTGATGTCGCTACCTAGGGATACACTGTAAGAGCTAACCTGGAGCCATGTTCTACCCAGGTAGGGTAGGTTTCTCGTTTATTATGAGGTAGCTGCCCTTCCCTGGTGCACTTGTTGCCGCGGAGTTCAATCACGAGGAAATGCCCTTTCTTGTCTCTGAAATCGCCTGGAATTAATTTCTCAGATATCTGAGAATCGGTTCCTTTCTATCTCTAAAGCTAAAAATTTAGCTAATGACAGCTGAGGGACCTTTTTATTATTTTGTCTCAAATTATACGTTGAAAATACCATCGTTTTTCACATGCTTGTATTCCGTGTGCATTTTCTCATGTGGTAATTTTTCTAATGTGCAATTTTCTTTCATATAGTTGCCAACTGACACTGTCAGATTAATGGATTATAGTGACCTACAATTAAACAGAATAAATCTTAGAAGTGTGGTTCAAGGTGGACATTCCAAAGGCCCTTTACATCTTCTCAAAAAACTAATTCCCCTCATCTTCACGACAGAGGAATTAGGAGGTTCCTGCGGCCAAGGGATTGGCAAAGGCAAAAAGGGTGGTTTAAACGGGAATGATGGCAAGTGTCCCTTGGACCAACATAAAGTTAACATGTGTAAAGGTAAGCATTTTACACTACTCTTTGCAGGTTTTGAATAGTCGATAAAGAAACAAAACAATTAAGGTTAAGAACCACTCCTGCCACTGCCAATTGACGTTTAATCGTGTCAATGAGAATCTTTATGTTTGCCGTGAATGTGAGGTCTTCTCTATTTTTCGTGGTACCTTCACCTTCACCTATTCTCTTCGTGCCATGTGGCACATAAGGCCTCATTTTTCATGGTAATGACGGGTGAATTCCTAGCCTGTTCCAGGCCTTACGAATAGTCAGTGAAGGACTCGCCCGCTTGTTCGTTTGACCCCGACTATTTGAGAGCCTGGAACAGGTTAGGAAATCCAAGACTTCGTGGGATGGTGCCACAATGTTCGACTGAAATTAAGACCCCAAAAAGGATAATGAAGACTGCGAGATGTCCAAAACCGCTCAAAATACCACATTGTACGACACGCAAAAATTTGGCAAGTCATCATTTTTTTCTCAGAGGAGATGCCAAGAAAGAAAATGAAATGCAAGACTGTAATAACTTTCAAAATCGAACATTGTATATTTGAAATGTGTACTTGAACAGGATCTAGCTTTGTACATGTGTGTTACAAAGCAATTAAATTTGTGTACACGTAATGCTGTCAACTGGAACAACATGAGATACACAAGGCAGGCTATCATGAGCCCTGTACAGCGCAAACAACAACCTATTCATATACTTACTGGAACAATAGAAACCACTTTACAAGTCAGGCTATCCCTAAGCCTTGTTCAGCGTAAACAACACAACAAACATAGTCACATTGTAACTGGAACAACAACAAAGACCAATGTAAAAGTCAGACTATCCTTAAGCCTTGTACAATGTAAACAACGCAAGTAATTTGAATTTGCTTAATGATGTTGGGCCTCAGGGGTTAAGGCTAATTCCTTATGTATATATGTCTGCCAATAAAACAGAGTGGCAAATCAAGTCAGATGTTTTAAGGAAATCTTTCCGTGATCAGTGCCCTGAGACTTGAGGACACCTACACCTTGTCCTTTTTTAATCTGGAAAGGTGCCCTCGCTTGCACTTGAGTGCACACTGAGTTGAGGTGGAAGTGCCTGGTGGACACCATTGACTTATAACATTTAGTTGTTTTGTTCCATTAGTTATATGCTTCCAGCGGACCAAAGCTTTTGGAGCTTTTCCAAGTTGGTTTTGGCTATTGATTGACATGATTGAAATCACGAATATACTATAGTTATAACCAACTGTAATGTATAAAGTAAGTTATATAAGAATAGAACATCTGTAGCTTCAGTTCCTAATGAGAACTAATTTTACTCACAGAACCAGATCAGGTAAAGATGCAGCAGCAAGGAGAGAAAAGGTCAAATCAAGACACTGGGCCCTCTTCAAAAAGAAGAACATCAGCTGCATGGAAAAGGAAATAAGGCTTTGAAAAGGACACAAAACAGTGTTGTACCAAAACCAGTTCTTGATGCTGCTGCTTAAATCAAGGAAACCTAAATAATCTCTGATTTAATAAATTCTAGTTATTCTGGTCAAATAGGGCTTTTTAAACATTAGAAATAACTTATGTTGTGCAGGAAAGAAGGAAATCTTGGACAATGTTAATGTTGAATTTAAGAATTAAGTCAAACTGTGTTGTAACCATAATGAAATGGCTTTATTCAACTTAAAACAAAACTACATTGCAACAAGATGGCTGCCACACAAGGTTCCTAATTTACTACTGCCCAACATACTGCAGGATCACACGCCACATGACAACGATGTGAATAATAACAATAGGAGAGGGACATCAAACTGTAAGGTAGTCTTACTGAAGACAAAAATATCCCAGTTTCAAAATAGATCTCTGCTACAGTGTGTCCATCTCAAGCTGAATGCAAATTACTTTTTTGTTGTGTCTATCTGAAATAAAAAAATGACAGTTTCACTTTTCCATTGTGCAAAATCCTGCTGTATCTTCCAATAACAGATAATTTAACTCCAAAGTTTAAAACCCAACAAAGTGAAAATCTTAATGTAACAGGGCAAATCAAGATCAGAGCTCAGGTATTTAGATTTTTCAACTGTCAGCACATTCTTGTCCTGAGACATAGCCTGTTGCCTCGTGAGTATTGAATTTTGATCATAGCTTCTGGTAGACACATGAAGGCAATGGTCTTGTATTTTCCCATCCTATTGGGCCAAATAGCCACCGTGCCAACCAACGATAGGCCACTGCTCTGAGGGTAACCGGTTATTTCGCCTACGAGTCGTTTCGCTAACGACCATTTCACTAACGACCATTTCGCTAACGAGTTAGGTTGATTCGCCTATGTCTAAAGTCGTTTCGCTAACGTATCATGAGGATTAATATTTTAAAATATAGTGATAGAACATTACAATACCAAATAAAAGACAACTTTCATACGTTGATGTTGACGACAGGTATAAACAACAGAACCCAGTTAACTAAAAAGGACGTTAGTGTGCTAAGTTGGAACGTTAGCGAAACGACCCCAAAGTCATTAGCGAAACGACTTTAGACGTAGGTGAATCAACGTAGCTCGTTAGCGAACTGGTCGTTAGCGAAACGACTCGTAGGCGAAACGACCGCAATTCCTGAACAACCTAAGGGTTAATAAATAAAACAAATTAATAAAGTGTATGAATAAACATATGTTGTAAATGGTAATAATGTTATTGTAATGCACCAGTTGCAGGTTTAATTGATTTAAATGCCAAGGAACAGGAGAATAGCAACATTAAAAAAAAAAAATATCAAAACATTAATTTTTTTCCCTGCTGGGATATAGACTGTAACTTTATAATTTGCATTCCATGTATTAACAATATCTTTCACTCGGAAGCAACTGCCAGTTCAGTGATGGGTATAAAACTTAGGGCAGCTTTGATACCTCACACCACATGTAATGTGTGTGGATCGTGTTCAATAACTTACCCCAAATGTATTATACTATTATTTTATCGTACTCACTTATTTTGGGCTGCAATTCCGTTGTTTCTTCTTCTGTAATGCCTCCCGTCCTTATCCCGAAGACAAGTACAGTGGGGTTGGTCAGAGAAGAGAAGTCCGGATGATTAACGATGCATTCTGCATCGAGACCCATAAACGTAAACTTCCCTCTTGCCTCCTAACTTTACCACAACATTGAAATTCGCGGGCTCCAACCAAATGTGTAACATGGCAATTCCCACATGTACACCTATGTAAGGATAAAACAGTTTAGATTCTAACCACTGTTTATGGAGGAAAGAAAAAGGTACATCTTTGAAAGCTTACCAATTGTCAAGAGGAACTTGTCCTTCAAGCCGCTGTTCCAAAACGGAAATGCCATGCTCATCTTCCTGGCTACTGTCAGCCGAATCGTCATCAGTTGCCGGCAAGGGCTCACCTTGATAAGGTGTAAAATTGCCATTGAATATGAAGTAGTCTCCAGCATCATCCTCTTTGCAACTGAAAACCATTTAACTTCCTTCGGAAACAGAATCATTCGAAGAAAACTCGCTGTCGGATATGACTGTTGCCCCAACGTAACAAACAATCTCATGGAAAAGAATCACGGCGTCAAACTCAACACAACCAGTGACGTCAACACTCACTTTAATTCGGTTCCAGGGCCCGGAAGTAGTTTGAAGCAGAAATGCAGCTTTTATGCTTGCAAAAAACACTTTCCGCTTTCTTTTGGCAAAAACGAACACACCCATAATGATCAGCGTGTTTCAAAGTACAAAATCACTCAAAAATCTCTGGTTTCAGTAGCACTTTAATACAAGCTATATGCTAATACCCAAATGAGTAATATAAAGTAAAATGGGAAATCTTGTAAAGTAATTGTTACTGAATTATTCATAGCTGTTCTAGGCTCTCTCTGGGGGTTTGAGTGTTTTCCTGCAGTCTTGCGAGTTGATCATCTACAGTACCGTCTGAAAGTATTTACCCTTTTACCGAGGTTTTGCCGCGGCCAATTCGCAGATTTACGCCGCGTTCTCGCGTCGGCAATGATGCTGCATGCCAAAATTTTACTGCGGTCTTACCTAGGTCTGCCGCAGCACAGAATACCGCAGTAAACAGTAAGACAGGGTGCAGTTGAATAGGCTAATTAGTATACATTGTACCTTTTGTTTCGATTCATTAATTTTACAATGCTTCGGTGCCACCAACAGACCCCACTGTAACATTGTTAATTTCACAAGACTTTCTCTAGATTTTATAAATTCATGTGTTTCTTCAGAGTCCATGCTCAGAGTCTGATAACCCGCCCTTGAAAAGCGACAAGCGACACATTACTAACTGCAATTGTTATAAATACTCTTTCTTTGTTAAAATTATTCGGGAATGGAATGACCTGCCCGCCAATGTTGTTGAGATAGGAAATTTAAGACGTTTTAAAATAGCTCTTAAATCGTACATGTGTATTTCTTAGGTTTTTATCCATCTTAGATCTTTGATTTTATTCATAAGCATATAATTTTCCTTGTGAAGCGAGGTTACTAATCATGTCGCCTTCGGTCAGACCACGTGGCTCGTAAGCGTGAGTAAATCGAGCCGAGAGTTTTTATAGATGGAAATATATATAGATATTTATATAAACTGGTTAAAAAACGACCGAAAATGGACAACTTTTGGTTTAAAAAAAAGATAAGAAGTAGATAAAACTTTGTAAAACGTTTCGGTCTCTCGACCTTCGCCGGTTACAAACAGTGTATAGACAGTTCACAGCTTAAATATGATTTACACAACAATGAATGATAGAAAGGTTACATACCAAATGCAAAAAACAATAGGTGCAAAAAAAAAACACGTAAAACAGCTACAGCAAGTTAGATTAGAAACTATAAAACTAGTAACAAAAGTTATGTAATTGCCACAGCGCAACAGGTTCCCCAAAGCAATCTCCAGTATGTAGGCTCAACTACAACGGAATTTATAGTGAGATTTAGGAATCACAAATCTTCTATGAAAACAAAGAAAAAAACTTGCGAAGTCGCAATACATTTCAACTACACTCCACAGGTGCTATCGGACTTTACATTTCAATGTATTGACCAAATACAAACGAGCACGTCCAAAAATACTGAAAATGTTCTAATTACGAAAAAAGCATACTGGAGTGTGCAGCTATTCTCTCTTTCACCTTTTGGGTTAAACAAAAGACATGAATTTCATTCTACAAATTGCATCCACTATACTTAATTCTAGCGGACTTAAGGCAATGGTTTGTGATTTTCTTGAGTTACATTTTTATTGCTGAAATTTTTAATCAATTGCTGTGTGTGCACTGAATAAATAATTATGGTCGTTAATTGTAGTCGTTCCAGTGCTCAGGGGCCTCCCTTTGGGGATTCTGTTATTATTTTGGGCTAGCTGGGTCATTTAGTGATAACAATGGGATGACAGGCCTGCACAACTCCCATCCACGTGTAATAGCCGGTTATAGCTTTGCTCTAACGAGTATATCCTCTAGGGATCTGCCCCTTTTGTACTGGACAATAGGGGGGTCTTTGAATATTCTTCTAAGCAATGGTTGTTCTTGAATTAAATGCCAGTTCTGCACAAGTATTTGCTTTAAGTTAGGCACTGATGGTGTGGGCGATATCGTATTACAAAAGGCAAGATTCGCTTGTCTTGTTTACGTTTCTGTTGTAGGGCAGCTTTTCTCTCATCAAATGTAATTTCTAGCAGTTTTGAATGCTGTTTCAGAGGAGTTAGTTCGGAGAAGTCTGAATGCTTCGCCCTTGATCTGTGAAGCACTTTTTGACCCCTGGTGGGTGGCAACACGAGAAATGCGTGTACTGAAATGTTTCAGTAGCTTTGAAATGAGTTTTAATGTCTAGTATAGACTTTTGTGCAAATCTTTTGCCTTTGTAAACTTTTATGTTCCTTTGTTTTTTGTTGGCCTGAACTTGTTTCTCTTATCTTATGGCTGTGCGTAGGCCTTTGATGTTTCGATTGTGAAACCTTATCAGCGCTTGTAGATAGTCTTGCTCAGCTTTTGAGCGAAGACGTTTTGTGTCTCTCCTGAAGTCATTATCCGCTCTTATGCGGGCTCTTGCCCAGTATTGTAGCCACTTTGAGCAAGTCTTTCTTTCTAGGTGTTTCTTCAGCAATTTTAGTGCTGCTTGGGAACGTTCATGTTCCTGTTCCAGTTTGTCGGGCTGATCATGTTTACGTTTGCCCGCCTGGTGGTTCACATTCATCTTCGTTGCTCCGTTGTTTTCATCAACAGTCATTGCTGGTTTGAGCGTGGTCAGCTAATAGACCCTCTGATGTTAGCAGGCTCATGGCCATAAAAACTCAGGCAATACCGCAGTTTCGATCCTTCTGGATCTCATCAGTTGCCAATAAGGAGAGCGATAGAGGCCAATGTTTGGTACCACTCAGTTATTGGCGTGGTTTTTTCAGCTCTTATACTCGATAGCAGGATCGAAAATTCTAAACTATTATTGGCTGATTTGTCACAAGTGCAATGTGAGACAGCAATGTTTTCGATCCTATTGTACACAGCTTGATGCTGTGTTTTTTCTCATGGCTATGTTTTATTTTGAGCATGTGTTGTAGATATCTTATGGGATAAAGTAGTGGATTTAAGGACCCTTTCTTGTTCTAGTAGCTCGCCGAGTTTCAGTCACTGGCGTAGGGTATTTCATACTGCATTTTGCATTTTCATCCCATTTTTTTAACTCGTGGATACGCGAAGCGTATTTGCGAGTTTTTGTGGGGACTCCGATATGCAAATTGTCACTCACTCACTCACTCACTCACTCACTCACTCCAGTGTAGACACACTTCGTAATTAGTCGGATAGAACTCGGGGGCACCGATATAAAGACGACAATTGTCGTGACCGAAGTCATTGAAGTCTGTTGATGAAAGTTCACGCTGAAAGTGTATCGTACCGTTGCCAGAGTTTGTAATGATTTTGTAGCTTAAGAGGACGATTAGCGAGGCCCTGTTAGGGGTAAATTTCGACAAGCGACGTGGCCTTGAAACGGCGACATAAAGGACCTGAAATGGCGACGAACGACGAGGCGCTCACGGGAAATTACGACAGCGACCTTCGACCTTCCGAAATTGCGACGTGAAAAGGTTTGAAACTCAGACGCGCGACATAAACAACCTCACTAACAGGGCCTCATTAGCAGTCTTACTAAAATCAAAAGGAGTTTAAATGTTTCCAGTTAGGACAATGACCAACTTGGATACTGAATTTCATGAGCCTTTTACTCGGCCAGGCGCTAAACGTGAACAGATGATAACTATTCGCTTTTCCGACATCGACCGCCATCGACCGCCCCCAAGATTACAAGCAGTATATGAATTTCAGTTGGCTCGAAAGTGATCTGAAGATGAGAAAATCTCTTGCTAATATAGTAAGCTTTGATGAGAACTCATAGAGCGAAATTAGCACTTGAATGAGAATTTATTTGAGCGAAATGAGTACTCGTTATTGAACGAAACCACTACTGAAAACAGAATAAATTGACGAATCCATGATGTGAAACCGAAGAACTTCTGCGGCCAACCTGGATAACAAACATCGCATGGAGGACTTTTCTACTGATTTAAGTGTTAGTACTAACAGGAATGGAGTTGGAAAAGTATTGGGACGGTCAAGAAGTATGTCAACGCTTACCGTTAAATATAGAGGCGCATGCCGTGACGGAGAACCAGGGTTCGAAAAGAGTAAGTCATGTAGAAAATGTATTAAGCGTTATATTATATACAATACACCACAAGCCGTTACAATGAAACGTTTTCTGTCTATTGATTTCCGAATTTACCTTGAAGTGAACTAGATTGTGTTGAAGTAGACATGTTGGAAAAATAGGCTTACCTGTTTTGCTTACTGTTGTGTGACTCATCATATTTACATTGTAAAAACAAGAAGTTATAAGGATAAAAACAAAGATGTATTGCTGTATTAATGATGGCAAGTCTGATTTTTTTTAAGTGCAACCCTGAATATATATACCACTGATAACCTAAAATGAGATGGTACGGTAAATAAACTAATTCAACTTGATAAAGGATTGAGAGTCTTAAGGATTTTAAGATCATCACATCAGCTGGGCTATCCTACATGGTTTTGTTCATTATCAGCTGCAGAATCAAGGTGGATATTTCTGTTGCATACATTGAATAGACTTGTAGACAACAAAAACTATAATGATGATAAAATTGACAATGTCATGGCAACAAAATTCAGACCTTATTCAGAAGGACCCTGTTACTTTGAACACACAGACAGTGAGCAGCAGGATACCAGAACTACATTTGGTTTCGGTGCCATTTAATCCTGTACCCTTATGTTAAGTTATCAAATTTTTTAACAACTGTATGCTTGCCACCTGCCTTATAACTGATGCCTAGTGTAGTCAAATGATTGGTGTCATGTACTCACTGTATGTTTATTTCAAAAAGCTACTCAGCTCCCTGGTCACTTTTATGTTGTGATTATAGATTATTAAAATTATCTTCAAGTTCATTCAATCACAACTCTGAAAAAACACCTCATTAATTTTTAAATTATTTCTTTTTTCTCTGTTTTGTAAACATATCCACGAGTTCACCATAGTCCTACTTTGATAGTACATGTGGAGATTGTACTTTGTTCACATGCTGTAATGAGGTTTGTTTAAAGCCGGTACTAAAAGACAAGTAAAAGACAAGTAGTTCCAGTCTATTCCCAACCATCCATTAAGATGGCGGACTAGGAGGTGAAAAGTTTGCCACAAGCATTATATTTTGGGTGCGCGTTAAATGCTTGCACAATAAATGGGGCTCAACTGGCTTTCCCAAAATGGCTTAAATGCGTAACTTAAAATGCAAGGGAAGGGAAGAAATTCGTGAATCATGAGAAGAAACATCATGGATATAACTTAGAACATATGTTCTTGAAGTGTCTATCAAAACCTGTGCAACATTCATGTTGTGATGGCTGCAAAAGCTCACAGTAATGTAACCAAATGGTGGTTGAAGGTATGTTCTACACCCTTACTATTTTGCCTTGGGAAGGCCAAATTTTAAAGATAGAACATTGTTTATCCCCAAGCTTTTAACTTAAATAGTTTGTGTGCAATATTCCAGCGAAACCTTATGAAAGCTGATGATAATATAAATTCCTCTTTTCAAAAGAAGAATTTATATTGTCATCACATTTTCCACGATGAACAACAACCTATTCCTTATGAAAGCTGTTGTTGTTGTTCATAAACTTTTACTTTAAATTTCAAAGTTCACGCATTCGTCTGTAAAATCCTGCTTCTCTCCCAAGTTGCTATTTTCGAAGTCTTTCTCTCTTCTGCGCTTGCGTGAAATTGATTCTTGGACATGTTATACCTGGTCGGTGTTTAATTGGGGTATGGCGTTACACCTGAAATTTGGAAATTATAGGACCTAACGTTTGAAGCATCCTTGCTCAAAAAGTATGAATCTAAACCCCTCCAAACCATACATTTTCTGACACTAGAGGAAACAAACAATGCTGTGATGCACAGTGCAATTGGTTTATTTACATTGTGTAACCACCTGTGGTGACTGAATGTTATTATGACCACACCCACTGAACTTGCTAAAAATCATATCTCCTTGAAAATGCATCCTAAAATTGGATATTAGAACACTTGTTTTGAAAAGCTAAATAGTAAATAAAAAAAAACAATAATAGGATTTGGACAGATCACCATTTCTATTACCATGACAATGATAAAAAACTTTACACTCCTAATTTCAAGTGACTGAATCTCAAAGACCGACTCCTATTCTGAATTGGAGTCATAATTCTACTGCATCATCTTTGAAGACCAAATGCTGAAAATTTCATCAAAATTGGTTGAACACCTCATAGGTTATAAGATTTTAAAGTTAGGACGGCGCCAAAAAAATTGTTTTTCAAAAGTCACCCTTAAATTATCAACAAGTCAATAAAGTCAAATTTACTAGAAATATGACTCCTGCAAAACCTCGCGAAGTTAGTTTTTAAAGAACTTGTAATGGTTTTTGCTGAGGAATAAGACCTCAATTTATTTGTTTACTTATAATTATATTATCACTACTTTCTGTATTTTCTCATTTCTTGTATTTATTTTAATTATTATTATTATTGTATTATTATTATTATTATTATTATTATTATTATTATATAAGTCCTTGAAGTCTTGCTCTTTTCACTTATGGTACCGAGTGCAATCCATGAGCTTAAGGTAGTCAAGAGTCTGCTGGATTACTTGATGGATAGAGTCCTCTTTAGTATGTGAGCAGTTCCAAGGAGGACAATCATCTGTAGCTCTGTTATTCTGATGTTGCCTGGGATCTTGCCGATGTAGTTTTCTGTTACTTTCTTGACGAGCCCAAGAGCTCCAGTGATCACTGGGACAGTTGTTGTCTTCATACCCCATGCTTTTTTTATTACCTCATGGTATGTATAACATACCATGAGGTATAGTGATGGTTGGATTTGTCACTCCATTCCCGTTAGACATTAATTTATGCATTAAATCCGCATTAAATTTGAATTAAACAAGTTCCCCCCTATCTCCCCTACTAGGTTTGGTTTCGTCCACAAAGTCGTGCAATTGTTTTATGTTCACATATGTGGGGGGAGGGGGTGAGACAAAGCGGCAGCACATGTTTACAAAATGGCGTCTGTTGTGTTGTGGCCGACGCAAAGATTGTCAAGGCGGGTTTTCGTTCCTTTCGCTCCATCTTTGATCAAAATACACTGTTGAAGATCTCGCGAACGAACAGGAAATGTGTTCAAGAATGCTCGAGGGCAAAGAAATGGGTTTTAAAGTCTTAAGAGTGACGATGTCTCCAAGTTGGACGACGAGTAATCGATCAGTTGTAGCAAGAGTGCACAAAACGAACTAGTCGAAATGAACACTTCATGGTCTGGGGAAAGGTCAGCACTTCATGGAATAATTACCACATAGCATGAGGTAGCTCGAAGGAGCCTTTGATTTCTATCTCAAGATCTTTGTACTTCGAGAGCTTTTCTACTGCTTTCAAGGAGGTGTTCCTTTCTTTGGAGATAGACATATCAATGAGCAGGCAGGTTCTCTCCTTCTTATCTTTCACCACTGTCTGGTCTGTGTTATCAGGAGATATATTGGATGTTCCCAGGGAAGCATTGCAGGATGTCGTGTTTCGTAAGAAACTGAGGCTTGGTCTACGCAACCACCAACTCTTATAATGCCGTTTAAATCTTTAAACGGACTGAGCTGCTGAAAATCGCCTTTCTGTATGCAAGTATTCAGGCTTCTCTGGCTTTCCTTTATCCAGAAGATCTCTGCTTTCTGAAGCTCTTGGGGTGAAAGTGACTCTTCATTTGACTTAATCTTCTCAGTTGCAGTTTTGACTTGCGTTTTAATTTGGCGGTGAGCACTTAACTTGTGGATAAACCTTATTACATGCACGGTAACTCTGTGACAAGTCTTCTCCAACTGGAAAACTTCTTAGGGTCGACGAGGTCTAATGGGCGGTTCAGCTCTAAGACAGCTTGGGTTTTCCGTCTTTCGTTCTGGTTGGCTGTTGCTGAGCAATTAGGCCATTAATCTTCTGGTAGGCGTAAAAACGCTGGCCCATGCTTCCATCTGCCAGTAAGGTCTTGTACATGTAGACCTCGTGAGACATCATGAGCAACTCTCCGGGTACAGGTCTCCACTGTGAAGGATTGGAGTTGTTTTGAATTTCTGCAACCCTGGCAGACACAAATGGCTTAAACTCTCTTGCTTGACTGCAGATCCAAGCCAGTGCTATACTGCTATCAGAAAAGAATACGATCTTCTCAAACTGAAATCACGTTTGTTCAGCTATAGTTTGATACAGCCTGGCTGCCAATACTTCTGCCTGCAACTCAAGACGGGGTGTTGTCAGTGGTTTAAGGGGAACTACTCTTGATTTTGCGGTGATAAACCGAACATTAAAGGAGTTGCTACTGGTTTGCCATCGGATATAGGCGCAGGCTCCAGACGTCATTAGATGCATCCGCAAAGACACAAATTATCGGGTTTCCCTTTGCGTCAGGCGGGGTCAGGGATCTTTCAAAGGCCACGTGATTGAGGTCTGTTATCTCCTTGAAGAATAGTTTTCATTCTTCACGAATGTCTGGGGGTAACTCTGTCTCATCCAATCCCTTGCTGCCACAAACGCTGCATACTGACCTTCGCTCTGACTAGAAATGCTGCTGTGAATCCGACTGGGTCGAAGATTCGGGCGATCTTTCTTAAGACTCCTCTTCTTGAGATTTTCGGGCACATTCATCGTGGTTCGTTTCAGTTATCAAGGGCTGATTAGAGAGCCATCCCTTTACTTGAAAACCACCCTGTGCCAGCACGTGGTCCAAATCGGTAGTTAACTGCTGGGCTTCCACGGTACAAACTGAATCGCATATATCGTCCATGTACTACAGGTTTATCCCTACAAGCCTGTTTTGTGGTTGCCCACTCGTCAGGGGATTTGGTAGGAATGTCCTTTACCATCGCTTATATACAAAATAGTTAAATTTACATAACAATAGAGATCGTTAAGTTTCAGGTATTGTGTAAGAGGGTTTTGTTTCTGTGGCGGCAAGAAGACACAAGCTCATTATGTTTGTTTAGCGTGGATATAATTTGTTACTTTGCTTAAATAGTCTGAAAAGGTCGTTATTAGGACGAATTTGATTCAACTGAAATCATTGAAATTGCCCAGTAACATAGAATATAGCATTTATGCTAATTAGGTGCCTTCGTAGGCTAGCATATTAAAGGGGGCATAATTAATAGAAAGCTACCACGAGAGCAATGCTATCACATATTTTCCAACTCTATGGATATGTACCTTACCAAAAATGACAATGAGAATTATTCCCCCCAGATGGTACCGGTAACCCAAATTTTCGGGTCTGGCTCATGGACTACTGCCAGCGCATGATTCGATTCCCTACCGCTAGCAAGGTGACATATGGGCAGAATTGAAAGATGCACATTTAAGTTTTGGTTTGAAGTTGATGTCATGATTCAAGTGCGATTTATTGCAAAATGATTTTTTTGTTTTCCGTGACCTTGGTCTTGACCTTTGACCTAGATACCCCAAAATTAAATCAGTTCTAAGTTAGACCATAGCCAATGTTTTGACAAAGTTTGGTGATGATTGGTTGAGCGATGTGGATGCTAGGCTGGTAACACAAACAAACAAACAAACGCCTGTGAAAACATAACCTCCGTCCAACTCCATTGGCGGAGGTAATTAGGCAAGATTTCCAAGATGAAGCATAGTTGCCTAGACATGTAGTAGATCATTAGGCTCCTTATAGCTATTCAGCAAATAGAGTGTAATTTTGTTTTATTTGCAACTTCACTTAGCATATCAATTTACGAGTAAGGAAAATTTCATTCTGTTTTCAGATTTGACTGTCGATTGATGTTCTGCTATGCACAATAGTCTTGAAAACACAAGCCCTTTGACTTCTTTAAGATACGTTCTTTCCGTTTTCCCACAAATAACTTGCTCGTTGGAGGTCTTAAAGTTTGTGTGTGCCAAGGCAAATATATGGTTGGCAGCTCTTTCTTGTGCATACGAAACTAAAAACTGGCAGAGTTAATGTTTCTAATTACAGGTAATCAAGCTTAAGTTGCAATGGCTTACCATTTGTTTCAAAGCCAGCAAGGCTGCTGAATGAAGGCATATCTTGAATGAGCTCTATGAGCCTTTTCTATGTTTCGGAAGGTTGCTTTGGGGCCAGCCCTCCTCCAGTTTTCCTTGTCTCTTTATGATAGTTGACAAACTCTTTCTTAGCTGCCGAGTGGATATTTTTCCATTTCTCTCTGACCTCGGAGACTTCTCGCTTCTCCAAATGGACGGCGTTCACTGCAGCAGTTATATTCTCCAAAATTTGTTTTTCTCTTTTATTGGTGATGTTCTTCGTGAGTTTACTTTGAAGAACTTCCAAATTTTCTTCGACTTTCTCTGTTAGGATATTAACTTCAGATGGGCTAACTGAAAATTATGCTTTCGAGGCTTGAGTGACTTCTCCTCGCAGGAAGCCATTTTGAGCTGAAAATAAACAAAGAGTAAAAGAGTATTATGGGATGCTAACCGTGGGTTGAACCCACTTAACCCAAGGATAGCTAACCTGTCCTCTAACTGCGCTTTGAAAAACATAATTTTAACCGCGAGTTAACAAACCTCCGGTTAGGCCTACACCAAGGTTAGTTTAACCTGACTTTCGAACAACCGGGCCCTGAAGATGGGCTATATTTGTCGTTCCTTACTGGAGATGTTGCAGCTGTGGTAAAGGACAGCCATATAATGTCTTTCTGCATTTTTGCAGTGTGCTCTTTGGCTTGATCAGAGGTGAGGTCCCCAGACTTGACATTTCTTCGAACTGCTTTGCTTTAGTTACTCTGAAGTTTGTCTATACAATTCTCAGTCAGCCACTGTTTTCGTCGTCCAACAGGCAAACCATTCTTCAGTTTACCAGAGTTCTTCCTGAATTCCCGCAGAGCTGTCCCAGCTCTTTTTTGGACATGCCCAATACAATCCAGCTTCATAACACAAGGACAAGGAGCAGTACCAAGTTCATGGTCTGATTTCCCCTTGTCATAATCATCAGAACCCACCCATTGTTTGTATGCATTACTTTTTTTGTCCATTGTCTCCCATTTGCTACAATCATCACAGCAACCATAGACGTCCCACACACTGTGGAAGGCTTTGCTGTCCATTGTCAACAGAAATAAGTCCCACTTCAAAATTTGCTGAAAACCCACGTTTAGACCACATTCCATGAAATGAAACAGGAATTTCGACAATATCATCCACAGTGAGCTCTGGGTTTTCTTTTCGGTAAATTTCATGCACATGACTGCGAGCCTTTGCTAGCTTTTCGTCTACAGCTTCTTTACGGGCATCATGTGAGCTTGACAAAGTTTATTGCAGGGAGGAGGCATATTTAAAATTTCGCACGTAACTGCAATTGCTTCATAACCAACTCCCATCTCACATGCAGAATATACCATCCTGTAGTTTATATCTGAGGCACTTTTAGGTGTCCAGTTTCTACCAGACTTGGAAGATGTCTGGAGGTACACTTTCTTCTTACATTTGGAAAATTCAATATGAATCAATGAACTGTTTCTGTACCTTTTCGCCTGCTCATCGTGGAGGAGTACTTTTCCGTCTTTGCAGCCATGGAATTGTTCAAAAGATCGCATCAGACTTGATGACTCAACCAGTCGATAACTTGTGGTTACACTGCCAATATCTTCACAAGAGACCAAGACAGAAGTCACATTTCCAAGTTTTCTTACTGATGCTGTTTCTGCTGGATGTTCTTCACTGTGGCTGCTGTTTAGCTGGATTGCTTCTGGCATCAAGCATTGGGGCTGAATTTTCTGAGGTTACCTCCCGATGCTGTCGTGTAGTTGTTCTGAATGGAATCCCTCGAAAATGACATTTTTTCGAAACTTTTGGCATTACATGTCAAATAAAAACTTTTAAAATTCAAACTAAACTTAAAAGCTTTTAAAACAATCAGTAAAAGGCAAGAAGACTACGAATAAAACCGTCAAACTCAGCTAAACTTCACTCCACTTCAATTCACAATTTCAAGATGGCGTCCAAAACCAGGTCAGTAGTTCATGTATGACCCCACTACACTTACTACAGCTACTACAGTTACTTCTATGCCTAGAGGCCCGACATGGCACTGGTGCCTCAGGACATTTCATGGGTCATGGGCTCATACATGAACTACTGACCCAAAACCATGTGCTTTGAAATTCAAACTCTGCACCAGTTCTTTCTCGGATATTTCCACAGGTTACCAGTTTCCACTCTAGTATATTTGTTGAATAATATATTTTCCCTTCTTGAATGACAAAAAGATTATCTAAAGCCCTCCTTTTTTCACAAATGAATGATGTAAACACACTTTGTTTCCCTGGCAACGAATAATGGCGGTAAATTTAATTTGACAACCCAGAAAAATTCCTATAACTGAAAAACGGGAAAAGATATTCATTACAGGACCAAACTGCAAGTTTATTTAACATGTTGCCTAGCAACGTGAGGTGCTGCGAAGACTATATTAAATTTTGTAAAGACACCAGAAACATTATTTTTAAGAGAACTTTAGAACATCTGGCATAATTTTAATTATTTAATTATTTATTCATTTATTTAACATAAGTTTTTAGATATCTTTTAACCTTTTTACTAAATTTAGTTAGTATCGGGCAGGTGAAGAGCCACCCTGTTGATATACTGCCCGAAATGCCATTATTATTATATTCTTATTATTATGTAAAATAAACACGATTTGTATTCTAGATAAATTACCTTTATTTCAATGTTAAAATCTTTTTCACTACTGTAGATGTAGGTTGGGCATAGATGAGTATCACCAGGTGCAGAGTCTCGATCCAGTAGGTATCCTGGCACTGCAATTGATAGAAGAGGTAGAATCATTGCCAAGTTGGTAATTCAAGCAGATAAAAGGGAATCTGTTAAAAGAAATGTGATATGTATTACCAATAGTTATACAGAGGAATTGTAAAGGGTTTCCCTCAAACGATACTGAGTGAAGGGGTCTGTACTGAGCTGTATGTTAACTTCTCCTACATAGATTTATTCGTAATGAGCATGTAAAAACTGGAAAAGATAAATAACGTGATCGTTAAGATTCATCGCTTACATAGCTTGAACGGTTCACTACATAAAGTAAACATCTATGACGATTGCCATTAACTACATAAATAAAGAGTTTTACATACCTCAATCCTGGCATTAAGGAGGGAAATTGCAACATTAACGCACATACCTTTCAAAACCCTTCAATTCATGTGCTTTTCTACGAACTTCTCAGGTTACACTTACGTCACACAGGATCAAGTGATTTGAAACATAATTATTAACTAAACTAAAAACGTGCAAGAGTCCGTTACAGGAATATTATCAGACAATAATCTTGTGGGTTCTTGTGTATGGTTGTACCCATGATGGCTGTGTTTTCATGATGCCGGTTGTCTCGCTTAACATTCCTGAGGGTGCTTTGTGTACAGACTATGTTGAGCGACTTAAAAATGATAGGTGTTTTCACCAGTAAGATTATATTTCATTTTAGTAATTTGAGTAGCGCACGCACGCGAACAAATCAGTTTGAATAATATGGCGGGAGATGCAGAAGATGGTCGCATGTACGTCCTTCTTTTCATGACTGTGTTTATGCAGTTGGCTTTCATCCAACAGAGGAGCCGATTTAAACAAAGGCTGCCATTGCTTACAATTAGAAGCAAGAAGAGAAGAACAGAGGCGTGCTCTTTTTAGTTACGGATGCAAATTCATAAAAGGAAAATCACTTGGGTTCTTGAAAGGCCACAGTTCTGGTTTGAGCCTATGTTTTTGGGCCTCTATGAAAATAGCTGGCAAGAACATTTCTGTATTTCGAGGCAAACCTTTGTTTGTTTGTGATTTGGTTACACCACATCTAGCAAGACAAGATACGAACATGCGAAGAGGGATTCCAGTGGAGAAGCGAGTAGCTGTTGCTTTAAGGCGCCTTGCAACTGGAAATTCCTACAGCAGCACGGAATTTGTTTTTGGAATTGGAAGATGCACTGCAATGAATTTAAAAGACAAATTTTGTTCAGGGCTTCTGATGAGCGCTAACAATTTTATCAAGTTCCCAAAAGGAGAAGCTGAAACAAGAAGAGCAATTCAGGCATTTCAAGAGATAAGATGTTTTCCCAAGTGGTTGGTGCCATTGACGGATCACATATGCCTATTATCGTGGCAAAACACGACTGTAATGACTATTACAATAGGAAGCAATTCCATAGTATAGTTCTACAAGGTGTAGCTGATGCAGAAGGACGTTTCATACATGTGAACGCTGGTTATACAGGAAATATTCATGATGGAAGGGTTCTTCGCATGAGTTCACTAGTCAAGGAAGTGGAAGATGGAACAATACTAGTATCTCCCGTTACTTCTACTGTGACTGGCGAAGAAATAAGGCCCCTTCTGGTAGCTGATCCCGCATAAAAACTTAAACTGAAAGAAGAGCAATCACTCCTAGTCAACGCAACTTTAATAAAGCACTAAGTAGTGCTAGGGTGGTTATAGAGCAGGCATTTTGACTGCTGAATGGGAGATGGCATTGTCTCCTAGTCCAACCTGACGAATTGGTGGACAAGATACTGCAGACTATAATAACCCCATTCCCAGGTCACAATTGTGAAGGTTCGCAGCTAGGGAACAAGATCAAGGAAGCCTAGTGATTAATGCCTATTTCATGAAACCAATCCAAAAGGAGCACCTTTAACCATCATTTCATCAAAGAAAATGTAGCCTTGGTGCTCAGATAAATCAACGAAATTTCGAGAAAGTGTTACTATTTAACTTATTTTAGTGTGAAGCCTTAATCAGAAGTTTCGTTGCTTGAAATGTGATAAATGCAAGAAAAGTGATTTCAGTAAGGATACCTTTATATCAGACTTATCTTGGTGCTCAGTTACGTTGACAAGATGATAACGATAGTAATTTCTTTTTGCTTCTTTTGAATTGTAATAATTTCATATCTTACATGTGTCTCCTGTAAGAAAAAAATTGGCATAAGTTTAAAAATGATTGGAATGATAAATTAGTCATATCATGAGCTTTAAAATTTAAAATCATTCTAATATAGACAAAACGATATTAAAAACAAAGTTGTTGTTCTGGACTTGATGTAATATTTGTCCAAAGTAAAGAGTTTCATGTGTACTTTACTCTCCCTTAAAGATCTTTGCAACCTCTTTCACCATGCAGAACATCATTTGCTGGCTTTTCATTTCCCTCTCCATGTCCTTTTCAGCCAGCTTTTCGTAAAATTTGTGGTCACGTCTTTGGCTTTCATTTAAGAAAGCAAAATGTTCTGCATTACCACTTGATTCCGTTTTTCTGGACCTCTTACAGTGGAACCTCGATATAATGAAGTGCCGTGGTACCGAAAAAAATGTTCGTTATAGTGGGGTCTTCGTTTTAGCAAAGACCCTGCTATAACGAATTATCTGGTTAGCAGCAAAAATATTCATTATAGCGGAGTAACTTGATAAACAACAAGTACCCAATAATTCAATGCTGTACATGTACTTAGAAAACACTGATTTTTATTCATTTGATACTGTAAACTGTGAGTGCAACATGCTGACCATCAAGACATCAAATTCAGAAGTAACAGTATCACCTCTGAGAAATCGATTCCCTATTTGTCTCTACACAAAAAATGTCATGCATGTCACTAGTCGTACTGCGGCATTCGCCTCGGAAGCATTTCATTTATTCAAACATTTCACTTATTCCTCAAACATGGAGAAAAATCTCAGTCGAAGTCACAGGGAAATTTGAGCACAAGAAGCCGTCCAAAGTGTCAAAAAGCTTGTGTCCTTAATTGACGATAAGGAAGACGTGTCAACACACTGAAGGATACATTCAAGACTACAAGTACACGTACCGTATTTGTCGAAACCGGAATAAAGCAAGATGTGTTTTCTATGCAAATCTGTTGTCTTTACTGACTGCTGCGAGCGATCGGACAAAATATTCGTTATAGCAGGGTAAATTGTGCTTTGGGACCATCAAAATCTGTTCGTTATAGTGGGAATTTCGTTATTGCGGGGTTCGTTAGAGCGGGGTTCGTATCCACATATTTTACTGTAATTCTGCCGGGCTTTCAGATTTTGTTCGTTATAACGTGGTCTTCGTTATAGTGGGGTTCGTTATAGCGGGGTTCCACTGTAACTGGAGATTGGGTTGATGAACTAGTCTTCTTAGCAGTCTGGCTTCCATCGCTTGCACGTGTAGTCTTGAAAAAAGTGACTCGGAAAATAAGAGGTCCTTATCCCCAGATTCAGCAGATTTGGCAGATTTTTGGCCTTTTTGTTTGGAAGAATTTGGCCTTGTAGCTAAGCATTTTTTGCCCTTCTTTGGCAGCTGGTTCACGCCTAAAAAGCGCCCGTGAAAGAGTCTGCTCCTCTCAATGCCTGATGCTCTCGTCGTCACCGGACTCGGATAACTCTTCCAATGATGGTCCAGGAATTGGCGAGTTGCCATCTTCAAAACCACATTCAACAATGGTTTTTGGCGTAATTTTGTCTCAGCTACCCAGTATCTTACTCTTCATAATATGTGAAAGTTTCACACCTATTTCCACTTTGGCTGTTGTGATCCTTCACACTTTTATATTCATCTTCGAGATTCTCTATCTTGCATTGGGCTGCCATGCGAATGGACGTGAGTCCTGGATCCCTCAACAGACTCTTGAGCTCTCTGGCAATGGATTTCCACCCAGCTGAGTTGTGCCTTTTGTTGATCCTTCCATATAGCAATCAGAAAATGTATTGCTGCATCCGACCAGTTGGGGGAGCAACCGTTAGTACCGGTATCTTTGCTGGAATCTTCAACCCCCGGGCCTTCACCAACACCACTTACACTGGCACTCTGGCATGGCCTCAGTTGTGATTCCGCTGGCGAATCTGGTCAGGTAAATCTTGCTTCTGGAAGCCACAGTTGATTTTGGAATGCTGGAAAAATGTATGGACCTTGTGTCGGAACAGGAGCCGCAAACTCATTGCTCACGGGAGGAATAATGAAGTGAGATGACCTAAAGCGAATGATTTGTTTAATTAGCTGAATGTTGTGCATGTGGGATGTTTAAAAGAAAGAAACTCACCTTGCTTGGCTTGATTGTGCGTCATTGACGGGATGCTTCTTGGATAATATAAAGGAAAACTATTCGCCCTATGATTATCCATCTTGTTGTGAATGCCACAGAAGTTTTATGGGAGGAATAAAAATAGCAAGCTTGTTGTGTTTCTGATTTGACAGCGCTGTCAGATAAGTAACCGCAAGTAACTCCTCATTTATGGGGTGCCGTTTGTAAATTTATTATTTAGACCAAATTCAAGCCATTATTTCCTTATAATTATAAAATAATTTAAAATGTCAGACAATTTATTTAGAAATAAGACACAAGAACTTGTTGGATGATATGTAAATAATTATTTCAGGGACGTTCTGATTTATAAATATTCTTTTCCGATAAAGTAATTATATATAAATAATTATTGAAACAACTCCAATTATTTATAAATCAGGCTATCTCTAAAATATGTATTCGCATATCATAATATATACAAACTTATTATTTATAAATATGCAGGACAACAATGGATTGCTATGAGTTTATGTTCTTTTATTTGCAACCATGTACAAGTACAATTCTCCCAATGATCTTGCTGCAAATATGGTTATTGGAAATCAGTTGTACCCAAGTTTGTCGCAACTAGCCAGGCAATACATTTTAATACAGACTGAATTATGAACAATGCTTAGGTGTGTAAGTCTGCTTAACAACTAGAATACAATCAAAGCTACACTGGCCCTTAATGTCAAGAAAGTACAATAAGAGGTATGTCAATCAGTACTGCACTTCTCTTATGACAGCCTTCGAATCACTGATATTTAAAAACTATACAGTTGGGTACATTGGTTTTGCTATCTCTCATTAAGGTAATATGGGGCTTCAAATATTTAAGCAAGGGATTTATACAGCAAGTAGAGGGCATCCTCAAGGTACATGTGTGCTTCTTGAAGCATTACATTTGAAAAAAAAGTAAGAAAAGTTAACTGAGCCTTGGGTCAATGACCATTTTGTATCTTATTTCTTTTGTATCAATCATTTTCCAAACTATAGAAATTGCCCTTGTATGTAACCCTGATCTAGCAGCTTTACAACTTTAAAGTATTATTTGCAACTTTGCACAATGCAAACTATGTGTATTAGGATGATTTCTTGTTGCACCCCTGGCACTCCCATTTCTCAGCTTTTTTTGGCATTGTCTTCACATTTGTGCACTCTCTGTGGATTGACAATATACTGTAGATGAACATGATCAGTCACTAACATTGTCTGTCTCAATGAGACATTTATCCTTTTAATAATTAGTTTACTCCATCACAAAAATGATTTTGGCAAGTTTTGACAGCTTAGAATTATTCTTTTACCATTTAATTCCTCAGAGTTACATTTACCATTATTTGGTGGAGATGGACATCATTAACTAATTGAAAGTGCAAATGCCTGACACAAAAATAGTTTTATTGGATGAGGTTTTCATGATTTCTGGAGTAGTCAAAGTTGAAGTTATAGACATTGGTCAAGTCGCATTAAATATAACATTTACTGTAGCCTATTAGCTAGTGAGAAAACGGAGATAATAGTAATTTTCGTGTATGGTAATAATGTTAACTTACTTGTGGTACCATTTCAAACATGTGTCACACATGGTCCATAAGCGTGACCACTCTTTTTTTTATTGCACTTCACATTTTGTTGCACTTCTCACACACTTCTTGTTTTGAAGTCTTCGCTACAATTTCAACGTATGGTTACACTAGTTGACAATATATCCACCGAATCATTTAATTATGTTACTTAAAGTCACCTCTTGCATGGTTATTAGCTCAACACCTTACACTGGATAATCATGAAATGCAATATTATTTAGCACAAACATTTGCTTCTTAACACTTACAAAATTAAATAATTAGAAACCTAATGGCAATTACAATTCAGGATAATTAGGCGTTGAAAATGGAAGAGCTTACATTTAAGGTTAATTATTGTTACCTTGTCGTGGGAAAACACCAATGCATCCGGGAGAGAACAGTCGTTTCCGGATGCCTTAGATGGTAAATCAGATGATGACAAATCATTAATTGTTTCACATACAATAATTATTATTAGTATTGTTGAGAAAAGAGCTGGAAAACCGAACATTCACCTGCTATCTCATTGCCTTTATTTTCAGTGACTGGGGTCTGCTCTTGGCCTGTTGGTGCACTGGAACAGCTTGGGGCATTCTCCACCTGGACTCTCCTTGCTGCTTTAAAGCCCTAGAGGTAAGTTGAAATTCAGAAAATCATGTTAAGTCAACAGGGAGAATTTTAGTATTTGCTAACCTTTTATTTTATGAAACCAGGCTACCCAATTAAATCTGGAGTCCTTATGTCTTTTTTAACCCTTTAAGTCCAAACTGATCTGAATGAATCAGGGTGGCATCTTTTAGGCAGGTCATGAGAATTGAAAACATGATCACTCAAGTTAAATTATCTTGAATTTTTAACGGTTTCTCCCTACTACCTATGTTCAAGATGTATCAAGACAAGAAGAGAGAATTTGTATTTTGATGCTGGCCCGGGCCTAAGGGAAAAAACTCACCTTTTTGAAAAAGCTCCTACTTTTCGGAGTGCAACTGGAGAACACGTTTTTGCTTTCTGGACTTATTACTTACTTATTACTGCAAAATAATCATGATTGCATTTTCTTAAATTATAATTAAAAAGCTGAGGAGCAATAGCATTGTGCCCCATTTATCAACTAGGAGTGTCCCTAAAGCCCCCTCCCCTGGAAGAGCAAACTTTTGCAACAGAATGAATCACCTACATCAGTAAAATTTTCAAGCTCCATAGCTTCGGCTTCCCTCTCTTGTTGGGGTTGTGGATCATTATCTAACATATATAAAGAGAGAAAATTACATTCAGCTCTACAATGGATTTGAATTCAACAAGGCTAAAACTGATTTTTTTTTTCTTGGGGGGGGGGGTAATTTGTTTGTACAAGAACTTCACTAGGTTTGTGAGACATCAATCAGTCGGACTTTAATTACCTTATAGTTTTCATCAGATGTACCGGTATGTAGAAAAATAAATACAAAAGAAAATGGAACTTAGGGCTAACAACTGCCTGTATGTACAGACTCTTTGATCTTTCTTGCAGAGGAAACAGGTTTTCAAAACCCAATTGTACACATACCTTCGCTACCGCCGCTAGTATAATATTTCTGCACCGTCTGCATACCATCACAAATTAATTCTGTCTTTTCGCGTTCGGGCATTTACAGCTATCTGTTTAAAACTTTAGGTTTACCAGTCGGCTCGTTCACAGCTGTCGGTTCAAAATCTTCATTAGCCGTTCAGCCGTTCGTAGCTACACGTTCACAATAAATTATTTTTTTTCATAAGCCATTCCGCCGTTCATCGCTATCCGTTCCGAATAAATTGTAAGCTGTTCCACTGTTCATTGCTGTGCGTTCAGAATAAATTGTAAGCTGTTCCTCCGTTCATCGCTAGGCGTTCCAAATTTTTCGAAAGCCGTTCAGTAGTTCATGACCGTGCGTTCAGAATAAATTACAAGCCGTTCAGCCGTGCAGTTTCACCCGTTCCACACGGCTTTGTGAGCCGTGCGTTACCCGTTCAGTAGACGTGCATTTTAACTGTTCGGCAGAAAGCCGTTAGTGTACGTTTTCACGTGAGAGGTCACATATTGTAACAAATACAAAGCAAGAGCATGGAGCTGGCTCTGAAAATCCATGAACTTGCTTGCTTGAACTTCCCTGACTTCTTCCTGACCATCACTACTGCTCTCTCTGCACTGATCAGCATATGCATTGAGGCTAGATCCACATCTTTCTATTAAAATTAAGACTCAGTCTTATTCATCCTTTAACCTCTAGTGAGAAAGAATGGAGAAATTTCAACAAATAATCCATGTTGTACTAGTGATAAAAATATATAATTATATTGCAATATTACCTTTTAATTTTTCCACTACATCTGAATTCAGAAACATTAGTGGAGCTTTCCATCCCCTGTATGATTTGCATTTCTCGTTTCTCTTTTTGATATCATCAACAGCTCACCACTCACTACTTGCAAATGAGATTGAAGTGCTCTTCTTGCAATCTGTGACTTCTCTGAGCCAGCTGCTGATCTCCTAAGATAATAGATTAATAAATTATTGCAGTTAACAACCACAAATAGAAACTCTTTTTTTTCTCCATCTGATTTGAAAATTGTGTGCATATTTTATCAGTACAGTTGCAGGAAATTTTGAACAACATCATGCATTTTTTTAAGAACAGAATTATAAAAAGTATCGCAACTGAAAAAATATCCTTAAAAAATTTAAAATCCAGCATTACCCTCACAGAAATCTGTGAAAATCCTTCCAAAACAGAAGCTTTTATGCCAATAGACATAACAAACTTGTCTTTGAAAGACACTTTCACCAGGGGATTTATCCAACCAAGAACCTAAAATTGCAAAAAGTAAACATGTCAAGTTAATTATCCACATATTAGTTCCATGGAGTCACTGCACACTCTTGAAAGAGCATTAAAAAGGCCATCATTAACAGGCCGGGCCAGTGATTTGCCCTGGCTACTACAATTGTTATGCCCAGATACTTTCGCGGAAAAATAGAAAAAAATAGAACCAAAACTCCAAGCTGTCTGATTCCCCACCTACTTGTTGTACTTACAATAGTATAGGTTCTACCTGAGCTGTAACCACAAAAGCTCTTACAGAAATTTGTAAATCATATATTTAATGTCATTTGACTGTTATGTTGACCATTTGTTACTTTCCATTTCCTTGCTCAATTCACTTACATTTGACTCATCTGTCTCCAGTTTTGATAGTATGCTGCGCTGCAGTCTGGTGATGGTGGTCTCCTTTTGCACAGTAGTGTTCTGCTTTAGAACTTCAGAGATTGTTTTGCTGGTATCTGGGTTGATACCAACTGAAGCATGAAACTATTTGGAAATGAATGAAAATATTAATTTAATTTTTAATCTATGGTATCTTTCTATTTTTTTAAATTATAACTGAATCAATTATCGTAATTATTTTGTTGGCTTTTGGACTAGCTTGCTCTGGGTGTTAGATTCTTGAAATTTACTTGATACTTAAATTCCTCAAGGATTAGAGTTAACAATATTAGGATACTCATGGACTTACAATAGCATTAGTTGCTATGACTCCAGCCACATCCCTTTGGTCCACCTTGGCTGCATTTTGGTCAACAGTACATCAAGTATTGATCTGATTTCAGCAACAATGTCTGGCATGACTTGCTGCCATAAGCTTTTCATAGTTATTGCCCAGGCTAACAGAAAACCCTAGAGGTATTTGAAAAGAAAAAAAACATGTATCATTAAAATTGCTTTCAATTGTTACTTTTGTCTATGGAACATATTCAGTGTCTTTCTCTATTTTATTGTCGTGGATATTATTTTTAAGGAAGGGTGATAAATTGTTGTCACAGCAACTAATCCCCTAATGCTGATAAAAATAGAAGAGAACCTTCAAGTTGATAACTTGAACTCAGATAACTTGTATACTTAAAGCTCATTTCCTTTCCCTTGATCAACGTTTCACTGATTAGGAAGCGTTTCTCCTTCGTCGAAACACAATTACTCGGGTCTCCCAAGAAATGGCACAAAACATCCAAAAGGTCGTGTTCAAGTAAGTAATATTATTGAAGGGATACCTTTGAGTTACACAACTGTTTGATGTGAGCAACAGGCTGCCACCGGGTGCTCCTACTCCTGCATTTCTGGATCCCATAGTTAGACCACTCTGGACTTGAAGGAGCATTTCTGCTAAGTTAGTCGATATGACAGGGTCATCAATCATAACCATTAAGTTGGTTGTGGATAATGTGTCTCTGATGACTGGACTGTAAGAAAACAAAATAACAAGACCATATAATAGGTTATTTATGTATATTCTGTGATACCCCTTGGCATGTATTATGTCATTTACACTAATCATGACTTACACTGATGCACCACCTTCACATTGATTTTGATCTCCACCTGCAAGCATAGTTGGATATTTGCGGGTCGCTACTCCTTGACCTTTTGCTAAGAAGTCTAATGTTAGAGACTTGCCAACGTTTCTTTCTTCAATAGAAGAAGGTAGAAGACCAATTGAACTTTCATCTGAAAAAGAATAAGGTCATCAAAATACCAACTGTTAATACAACATTGACTGTCTTGTGATTATTGATTACTCTCAATATTTCCAAACTGACTGTGAACTACTTAATCAATAAAATTGTTGTCTCTTTCAGGAAGGTTGAATCTTCATATTTTTGCCTTTTTTATAACAAGAGCACCAGTATTATTTTAAAGGACTTGGTGACCATGCATTGTGTAATTAATTGAATATTATTAAGGGCAGTATTAAGGAATATTATTTTAAGGACAAAAATTAACCTGAAATCAATTTAAATTTAGGTTGAGTCTGAAAGCATTTATCCAAAGTTTATTCTCAATTTCTTTTGTCTGATCCTAGCCCTTAATGTCATGAATAATTAGGGCTAAGAGATAAAGGAAATTGAGATTAAACTAATAAATGACCAATCTCCTACACTTACTCCAAGATTCTTCATCATTTATTTTCAGAAGCCTCAGTAACATGAATCCCATGGCCAGTTTAACTGAGCTTTAATTTACTTCAAATATAGCAGAAGCCTCGATAAACCTCTTGAAATGTAAATGGTGGTAGGTTTATTATGAAAATAAATACCTCTTGTTGACACAAACATTAAGAAGGTCAAATTATGTATATAAAAATGATCACTACATGCACAATCATAACATCCTGACTAGCTAATTGACAAGTTTAAAATAATGAAAGAATTTTCAATTTTTATCTATAGTAACTATCCAAACAGAAATTGTCAGCTTAAGTACAGTACATGTCATATTCTATTTAATTAATAAGCTGATCACTGAAATACACAATCCATCGGTATATAACCTATAAATTTACACTTTCTGTAACAGAATTTCTCTCCGTTAATATGACAAAACAAATAAACAAAATAGACCTCCAGAAATGCTAAACAAGAATGTTAAAGGGTTTAACACTCACACAATGGCTTTTTCCTTTGAATTTTCCCTAATCCGATATGACCACTATTTTGTATACGTACATATTAAGTATTTATCTGACCTTCTACAAACAATAAGGCAGTGCTTCTGGTCATCTAAAAGAGTACGATTGATGCTGACTTCATACAATTCCAGTGCTTCACTTGTAAAAAAAATCGCTGGTTTTCCGTGGGTCGTATGACACCACTTTGCACGTGAATCTAAAACAACAACAACCAAATCAACCATGAACCACGGAATGGTAAACTATCAAGTTCTATAAACTGCAAGTTAAATATAGTTTCTTGATGCTTGTGGTACAGCAAGTATTCAATTGCTTTATTTTTGTGTAATATTACAGTCATAATACAAACAATTTAGCATCTTAGGAAACAGTTCGTATTATGACATCTTCATGTAGGTAGCTTAGGGAGTGAATGGGCTCTCCGAGTCACATAGACACAAGGGCTTAACACTAGGGCTAGACTTTCTCAAAGTAGTTCACCTCTCGCTTCCAATTCTGGTAGTAGACCCAAGTCCTGATCTCTTGTTCACTTTGCCACCGAAATTATAAACATCTACATCTTGCTTTATGCTCGAGAAACATTTGGACTTTAACTAGTGGGCAAGTCTGCACTCATACATGTCTCTGAACATAAAATAGAGACCTTTAGATCCGAGAACCAGGACGAGGACCAGGACGAGTTTTCGGCGCGCGCGCACTGGCACTACACACTTGATCTGGAAGTGGTCGCGTCAAATTGAAACATTTAGATTGTAAACAAACTGCTCGCGAGGACGAATTTTGTGCTCTTGTGCCTTCACTGCCATGTTTTCTATAAAAAATATGCTTTCAACTGCCACATGGCTTTTTTATGATGATGTATTTGCCGAAGAAGATGTAATTGCGATTGTTAGAGAGCAAAATAGAAAAAACCCGACGATTCCGTACTGGAATTATGGCCGAATCGAGGAGACACTTGACGACATGTCCGACGCCGAGTTAAAAGAAGAGAATATTTTAGCTTTCAAATCACGCCTTTACGCGAGAGGTTACCCAGACAATCTGGTAAATAAAGTCCTCTCAGAAGTGAAATTCGAAGAGAGAAAGTCGGCGCTTCAACAAAATAAAAGAACGCACAATAGAATACTTCCTTTTGTCACACAATACCACCCAGCAGTGCCTAATTTAAAGAAAATCTTATTGAGCAAATGGCATCTAATACAGGATCAACCTTTACTCAGTGAAATATACAAAGAGCCACCCATCATATCATACAAAAGAGGAAAATCGCTCAAAGATATACTCGTGAGATCCAAACTCTAAAGGCTAAGAAACTACACTTGCGAACAGCGGGAGTCGTGTAGGCCTGTCACAACTATTTTAAATCTCAGATATCGGCCGACTATCGGCCGCTGTCTGTGTATCGGTAATATGTCGTATTGATAGAGTACCGATCGAGGTATCGACCGAGTGGCAACCGACATAAAGACCGATACACTCGGCGACGTGACGAAGAAGTATCGGTGAAGTATCGGTAAAGTATCGGTGAAGTATCAACTATAGCGGCGGACATGTGTGTCAGACATATCGGCCGATATGTCGGCCGATATATCGGTGGTATGTCGACCGAGTGTCGGTCGAGTATCGATCGAGACTCGGTCGATGTATCGACCGAGTATCGGTCGAGTATCGGTCGAGGCCCCCCATAAGATACATGATCCTGATAGTTGAGAGCTGGGGTGGCTTTTTAAGAGAGAATTACGATTTTTCCAACTAGTTTAGTTCTAAATGGCTTTTGTGAAGAAAATTTTTCCTTGAGTTAAAAGAACGTAATAAATGCAAGAACTCGGTTTAACCCTTTCACTGCCACCTTACTGATATTGTCTGTGTAGCATTTGCCAGGTTTTTTTTCCATTTGCCTCCCAAAATGAACTGTTCATTTTCAAATGCTAATATCTCTTTACTGTTTCAGTAGAGCAGGATGAAATTTTCAGGGTACTTTGTTCAAGAAGTAAAGATTATTTGTGCATGGTCAGGGGGGGTTAACGGGTCACGTGACCCTAACTCGGGTTTCGTGGAGTCATGGCAACCATTCAAAAATTGTCTTCAGATAGTAATTTTCATGAATTTGAGTTTCTTTCTGTGTTTTATTCACCACTTGGGGCTTAAAATAATTATGTGTATGATTTCAAAAAACAAACTTGTCATCAAAGAAAATTGTCGCAATAAAATGTACCAACTTACTCATTAGATTAGGGATAAAATTATGGCAAAAGTCAAAATTGAAAATAATGTCAAATATTTTTTTTTTACTATTTTTGTTCTTAAGTACCCATATAAACTGTCCTTGACTGTGTTTTACTAATTTTTTGCTAACCATACAGTCATTATACAATAATCTTAAATGATTTCTGTACATTTTCTGTCCAAAACCAGTGCCAAGAAACTATATTTGTTACTGGCGCAAAGTGTGATATTGCTCAAAATAGGGAATAACACACATTGGGATTTCACACTGTTTGCAGTAATAAACTGTTTGAACCCTTTTCTTATTTTTTCTATCAGAGCAAACCCTGCAGTCCAGTTTTTGTTTGGGATTCTCATTTTTCCCCAGAAAGTGCCGACCAGTAAGCCTCATAGGGTCTGGTGTATTTGAGGGACGTCCCTGTTTCTGCTGGGGTGGGTTCCAGTTTTTCAAAAGCCATTGACAACATCCTCCCTGAACTTCTTTGGGGTTACCCTTTTGGTAGGGTAGCCTTCTTATAAAGAATGAACCCATTAACTAGAGCGATTTCCCTAACCCACGAGTTGAGCATAAATGTTTTTGCACAATTTTCACTTAATGCATATGCCAGCCTGTTGGTCGAGCCTTCAGAGGGATCTAGAGTAAATATTCTCACGTGGAGTTTTTTTTAAGTCACAAAGGGCCTTGAGTGTATTCCTGAAATTAGAATTTAGAATTGTGGCAATACGATTTGTGTCAAAACTTTGTGCTATAAGTTAAGTGATCTTAAGACATGAATGTAGTGCTCGGACCACATGAGTTATTTTTCTATTTCAAATTTAAAGAATACAAGAGAGTACAATACAAGCGGAGTGAATGTCCCTTGCTAGATTTCCATAACTCTCTTTGCATATGAGCGCTTTTCACCATTTTCATGCTGGTGATATATTTGCTCTAGGCTGAGATCTTTATAAGATTCTGCGTTGGGGTGACAATTCCTCACATCGAAAAAGGCAGAACTTTGTCGATCCCAAAAACCGCGTGCATGAATATCCAGGCGAGCATCAGGGGCTTTATTGACACCTCTGGGCAGCATCTCTCCAGTGAATTCTTGTAGGACTGGTTCCACTTCAACGTCATAGCAGACCATGTTAAGGATTTCAGCTTCCAGATCGCGAACTTCATTATGCCGTTGTATGATGAAGCCACCACGCCTGCAGATCGTAGCATGGTCGGTGTTAAAGACTTCGCTGATTGACGGATTTAATTTTGCCCTCTTGATCCCGAATCCAGACTGCGACGCCTCCCCATCGTTTAAGATATCGAAGAGGTCATGATATTCCATATTGGAAGAATGGAGATAGGCGTCCGTTTTTTGAATGCTGGAATCGTTCTCTAACGCGATTTTAGTACTAAGAATCGTTCGATTCTTAGCGTCCTCCTCCAAGGCCGGCCATAATACACGTAGAAAAGCATCTACGTTATATACCGCGTCATTAGACGGATAAAAAACCTCGACCTCTTGAAACCGATATCTCGAATTAGTTTTTTGCCAGACGACAGAACACACGCGTTGTTTTACAAGGTCACCAGACACGACCCCGCCATCCGTGTAGCACGTGAACATCCAGTTATATGATCTGGCAATCGGCTTTACATTTGTTTCCAAATATTCGAACGATCTTACGAAATTGCTGTCAGAAAGATAGCCTTTCGATTCAATAAAAGCTTTGTAGCTTCCTTCTCGGTCCATCCATTTCGATCTTATACCAAATGCTACTAACTGCTTGAATTCGTCATCAGTCTTGGCAAGAAAATTGATGAGTTGCTGAATGCGGGAAGCCATTGCGGAAAATGATTCGAAACAGAGACGAAACTTCTTATAAACATCTTTATTAAACAAGCAAAACTGGAATAAAACCTGTTTGACCGCGTCCTAAAAACCTGTTTGACTAGTATGCTAATTGAAAAAACCGGTTATGCTAATTAAAAAACCGGTTATGCTAATTGAAAACCAGTTATTCAGCTGTCAATCTCTGGGTATTCTGCCTCTCAATGAGCTCATTGATTTCTTCGAGTAAGTCTACATAATGTACTCTATAAACAAACTGAACTTTCCCAAAGGGTTTTTGGGGATAACTTCCCTTACCACCTTGCATTTCTCCAACCATAAGAGTATTTATTACGAGACTTAAATTCGACAAAAGCAAACCATGTCTTGCGCCATCTGTGAAGCGAAATTCTTGTTTCTTTTCCCCTTTATGATAAAAGATTGGAATACCACTAGCAGCATTTGGTAATTCCCATTCAATCTTTCCGGGAGGTTCTATTTCTAACTCAGCAATGAAAGGCCCAGAAAATTTTAAAGCACCGGGATCAGCAAAAGCAACTACTTTATCACCACTGCTATTTACAGTTACATCTACCCCTACTTCTTGAATGCCAATAACTCCCGCAAGAGCACCTTCATTTACTATGTCTCCCGTGATGTTTCCTTCGGGGAAAGTAATTTCGGCTTCTGGTGCTTTGATTTCCCCCGTAATTGTCGCTTTTAAACCCATTTCACCTTTTGTTGAAGAATTTGACGGCCAAAAACAAGCTTCAACCATTCTTGCTTCTAACAACTCAACAGTACCGGCTTCATAGCGGATATAATCTAAAAACTGACTGTGCGGTTCCAGATTGAAAGCGGGAAAAATCATTTCTGTCTTAACAACTTCCACGTCCGGTTCTACTTTTGCATCTAAAATATCAACATAATATTGAACCCAGTTTGCTGACATGCCGCTTTCAAACTCATGAAAATAATTACTTTCGGGTAAATCAATTACTGCTCTAAGCAGTTCTATCTTAGGCTTCTTAAACTTTTTCTGAATCTCTTTCGGAGAGAACTGCATGGCAATCATCATCAGAAAGTTAGGGTCTTCTAGAGGATCGTTATAAAAATTCATTTTGTAAGAGTAAACAGTCCAATCCTCATCTGCTTGATGAACGGTTTCAAAAGGTAAATCTAAATATTTCTGCAACACAAATAGGCCGCTCTTTCCTGTTAGCTTTAATGGATCCTTTCTACCGATAATAGTGTCATTAGTGCTATTTACTCTACTATGTCTCCTCTTTCTTTTCGCCGCATCTACAGAATCAAAGTTCTTTAGTCCAGTAAGTTTTCCTTCTTGAAAAGCTCTTTTAGCAGCCGCAACTCTGTTGGGATTCTTCACCTTCTTCTGCTGTGAACTCGCTGAAATCGTGAATTTCGGAAATGGTAAGATCAAACTTTCCCAGGCTTGTTTTGATTGAATCACCCGTAAGAGTTTTCTTTACAGGATCATAACTCATTACAAACTCTGTTTTGTTTTGAGGCAAAGCTTCGCAATGGTAAACGCCAAAGAATCTTCTTGGCGTAGCATTACGTGACACGGGTTGAACGCTAAATTCTACGCGAATTTCTACTTTTTCTCCTGGATCATCTAAACAGATCCACTGAATTGTCTCTAAACTAATTGTCCATTTTGCTTCCAAAACATCAGGAAAAGAACAAAAGCCAAGCCAATGAATCCAGCCATCCATAGCATCTTTACCTTTAGTTTGCTTTTCTTGTTGCGACATTGTAGACAGGGTTCACTTCAATGTCACTGTTTTCTTCTTCCTCTGTAAGATCTACAAATAATAAGAATCCCATTAGTAAACTGTTAGTGAAGCATATTACAAAAGTTTCGTGGCTTACCGATTAAATCTACTTGAACTTTTGCGTTCCTCGTTCGCTTCAAACAGTCCGTTTGGCAGTCGCGATCAAAGAAGGATCTTCTACCAGGATCTAGACACTTTGACCGTTGCTGTTTTTGCGCTCTTTTTAGTACCAACTTGGCTCTCTTTGCGTTGTCTGTCAACACCTTGTCAGGAGTGCGTTTTACGCCCAGTCGTACCTCAGGTGGATAGCATCCTTAAATTCCCTCTTATGCAAGGTAAAATCCATATCCTTTAGAGGGAGGACCGTCAGCCAACTTGAGGCCCCTTTTTCTGTTGCAAGCTCAACCGCTCTCTTAGGTCTATAAGGAAGATCACTCTTAACTTCCTCGAAATTGCCACTCAAGCTTTGTTCCTTTTCCTTACGAGCTTCTTGTTGCAGTGACCTTACTGTGTTGTCATCAGGCAACACATGTGCTTGTAATACAATTTGTTCTACTAGCGGAGCAGTCACCTTTGTTGAAGCTATGTACTCTGGAGATGCAAGTTCCATAGGGTTGACTAGACCCAGTCCTCCCATACGCACTGGTAGGGCCAACAGGTTCTGTTCAGTATCCATACATGTATGACCTGTAAGTGCTGGTATAAGGGAATCGGCTATTGCACGCTCTAAAGGTCCCAGGAGACACTCGATATCGGGTAGCGTTCTAAGAAAATACGTCCAATTGGAATTTGCAGACGGGTTATCAAAGGCTGGAGACTGATGGTGTAAAGGTTCATAGCAAGAGGATCTCCCTCTGTGGTACCCTCTTCCGATCTCAGTTCCTTTCCACCAGTAACGAATAGTCGTGCAGCACACCTGTAGGTATTAATCGCATACGCTGCTATGATTGGACACAGCACTCGTATATTGTGCAGCGTGGCAGTTCTGTTCAGGGCATTAAAAGCGTTAGGGGCATCAATAAGCAGAACAGCATCTGTTTCATCGGCCTGAAATATATCACGCATGGCATGAGTGGCAGCTTCAGTCCCGCTTTTGTGGCCTGCGCACACCTGCAATGAGCCGCTTGCGTCAATAACATCAGGTTTCGTTTCTTTCATTACGCACTTCCCAATTATCCTCCGTAATTCCTCTCCAACTCCGATCGGCCGGACCGCACCCTCCCCTTTACCAGTAATAATAATAATAATAATAATAATAATAATAATAATAATAATAATAATAATGATAAAACAATAACAATAATGATAATAATTACAAGAAATGAGAAATTAAAAAAAGTGATAATGATGTAATAAGTAAATATTTCGTATTCCAATAAGTAAATACTTAAATTAGGGCCTTATCTCAGGAAAACAATTACGAGATCTTTAAAAACTAACTTCGCGAGGTTTTGCGAGAGTCATATTTGTAGTTTCTAATTTCTAGTCCAGGGTACAGTGATCATATTAATTATTTCTTTATCAATAAATATAATTAAAGAAAAATTAGATAAGTTAAAAATACATTCCTTTTTTCAATGGCTTTCACAATGTTTTGATCTAGAGGCCTCTTCAATGACTTGCTTATTCTTTGAGATGTAGCAGTTTATGCTGCAAGAATATGTTGACTGGAAAAATGGTCAAGTAGTTTGTGGAAAAGATTGTTTGGGTCTTTTTTGCTTTGATCCAAAATAGCCCCCAGCGCAACTGTTGGTATAAATACCCCTGACTCTGGTATGAGGGGTCATTCCCTGTGACGAAAAAAAATTGTGGTTACCTTATCAATCCGGATATGTCTTCTATTCATAACAATTAATCAGTTAAGTCTTTGAAACAAATGAAGTTATCCTGGAAACCCTTACACAACCTGAAGTGCGTTAATTTGGGCTCAACAATTACCTGTTCCCTCTTAACTTAGTTGTACCTGTTAAGTGGAAACATAAAATGTTTAATCGTTTAAAATACCGGTAATTGCATACTTTTGGCTTCATACTCACGCTGTTTCCTTGGTTCCCTTGTTGTACATGTGGAGACCCATGAAATGAAGATTTTGATGTCACTTGCATTATTTCCTGAGGAGGGAGAAAATATCAGCCATTGTGAGAAGCAGACAGTTATGATTTAGTGATTGTAATCTCCACTAAGCAAATGTGTACACGCAGGGCACTTTATCAGCATGCTATAATATAAAGTAGGTCGTCTTGCTTGATTTTCATTTTTCAATACAGAGAGAAGTTTTTCCAGGAAAGAAATAGGGAGTTTTAGCCCATTTTTCCTTAATTTTCATCACCCTTGAAATTGCTGCTAAAACATTCTCCCAATTTTTCCGAACATTTTGCTTTTTCAGTGATGGAAATCGGCCTTTTAAAAGCAGAGTTATGAATTTTTAAATTTTATTTAATGGGCAATTTTTATGGACATTTAAATACAAGAGCAAGTATGGATCTTATGAATTTCCAGTGGCACCAGAATTAACACTATGAATTACATTTTCAGCCATAACTTTGGAATGAAGCAAGCTATGGCCATGAAACTCGGCCATCATGTAGAACTTTGACAGAGCTATCATCCTATGTGTCAATCAAGTTGCCACAACAACCCTGAGGATGTCACATTATGAATACAGAAAATACTAAGAAATAGGCAAAATTTTGATCAAATGACAATAAGTATTGAATAAAAACACAACCTGGCATTTTCTAGCCTATCCGAGATCAGGGGTTGAGGGATTAAGGGTTCTGTTTCCATACCAACCACCTCCTTTGGTATCATATGTCAGCATATCAACAATATTAAAGGTGCCTGTTTCCATGGTAACAAGCTAATTGGGGCCGCTCCATTAAGCGATTAAGGGTTCTGTTTCCATGGCAACCACCTTTTTGGTATTATATGTCAGCTTATCAAGTAAATGGAATCTTATAATATTCAATCTGAAACAATACAGACCAGAAACAATAACAATAAAGGTGCCTGTTTTTATGGTAACAAGATAAATGGAGCTGCTCTGAGTTAAAAAACCTTTCTGTGGAGGAGGTATGGATATTTATGGAACTACACAATTCCAAAAAAAATATGTTCAAGTAAATATTAGTTAAGTAAAATCAAATCCCCCTTGTCTAAACCTTAAAGTAATGCCATTGTCCATTCATCATCATCTTCATCAATGTCGTATTTTATAATATACTCAGGATCTGCTCCAGCAGTAACATCTTCAGCAAGGCGCAAGACAGTCGCATTGAACCATTCTGCTTGCTCAGAACCATCGTCAACACAGTTGTGCATGACCCTTTTTCCAACAAGGAGATAAGGATGTTCTCGAAACTGGGGAAGCATGTTTCTGCTCCGGTAATTAGCACCTTTTGACGGGAATCTCTTAGCTTCTTTGCAAGCTTGGCTTTTTCTTCAGATAAGGTTTTGTTCCGATCATCTGAACTCCGGTAGGGGAGTCCACCTTCATTTTTGGACTCTGTTTCTTGAAAGCTGTTGAGTTCAAGAACTTCCAGTAGGTTTTGGGCAAGCTGCTCAGCTGAGAAAAGGACCCGTTTGCCTCACAGTTTTTCCTTGCTGAAAGTGTTCCTTTGTTGGTGCTTTTGCTTGAAGGACAAGTTTCTGAAACTGGAGCTGTGTAACAAGTGCCTTTTGTCTTTCCTTTTCAGAAGCAAACATCATCAGACCTTTGTTAATTTCTTTTTCAGACTTCCATGGACCCCCCAACTCTGTAATGCCATTTACGAGATTAAGTCTTTGCTGTCACAATTTCCTTTCGGCTTCCTCCTTTGCTCTTTGTTTCTCTAACAACTTCTCCTTCTGTTGCTGGAAAATTTTCTCTTTTCTTTCCTTGTACCGAGCCATGCACTGTTTTTTCTCTTCTGGTGGTGGTGAATTAAGCCAAGTAGTAGTTTTGTTTGTCCACATTACAAGAGCTTCATGGGAAATCAAAATCTTCAAAACCTCTCTCAGACGCCATGTTAGTTGCAGGAACATTTGCTGCCTGTGCTAACTGCACTTGTACAGTTTGGAAAACTTCTTCTTACTGTTAAGCCTGGAATGGTTGAGGTTTTTCCATGGTATTTGTTGAGAATAGTTCACGAGAAGCAATTATTGCTCCATGCTCCCTTTTTTGGAGATTTCTTTTTAGCATGAAGCTTGATAGTGACAAACACTTGAAAGAGTACTGGATGTAGAGTTCTCAAAATGTCCAACAGGGAGGCATTTTAATTCTGGTTGTACATTTGAGCCTGTGTGAATTGCTTGGACAAGTGTAACTAAACCATCAAAAGTAATGGTGATTTTACAACTTATTATACCAGTATATGATTATATACACAACAGTAATATTTTCATTTGCTGACTGAATCTTCATGACAGATAAGAAAAATGTTAAATCAAAACTTGCTTTTATAAATCAAATCTAAGGTGGAATCCAAATCAGAACTATACATCAGTGAAAATTATTTTGCCTTCCATCGATGCTTATTTACGCATATGTGCACTTGCTTTTGCATTTTTACTATTAAACGAAACATTTAAATAGGCACTGGAGGAAAGCCAGAAATGAAATACCGAAAGTATTAAGGTAAAGCCAAAATGGCTAATCAAACTTGGGGATTGGTGGATTTAATGCAGATCTAGGACAGGTTCTGGTGAAAACCAGTTAAAACTAGTTATTAAAATTGCCCAGGTTTATTGGGTTGTCTCGGTAGATTTGGTGGATGGAAACCTGAATTGGAATAAGATTAAATTTGACTGGTATGCTGGTTGGGGTTTACACAAAATTTACTCTCCTGGTTTATGTTCCAACACAAAACTTGATCCAGGTTGGGTTCTTAGCTCAAAATTGATTTTGTGCTGACATTTTGCTGATACGGGTTTAATTTTAGCACTATTTTTCAACTTTGTGCTGAAACACCCATTTTTCACATATATTATGTTCGTTCTGCTATGATGGATGTCAAAATCTTATACATCGTGGGAAGACAAGTGATCAGCGTATAGTTCTTTGGCTTTTTCGTTTCTTCTGTTTTGGGAGTAGATATGTAATACCCTCAGTAAGCCATTCTGGTGTTTCTTCAGGGTGTTCAATAACCTTTGTGTAAGCTCTAGCTAGATCTTCATGTAAGCTGACAAAATGTTTGAGCCAGAAATTGGAAACTTTATCGTTTCCAGGTGATTTCCAGTTACTGCTTTTGTTGATAGCACAGGTGATCTCCTAGACATTTATTGCTCTCCATGACTGGACCTTAAAGTCTTTGTGCATGTCTTCTTGCCCTTTTTTCTATGCAGAGTCTTTGTTGTGTGATTTTTCTTTCTCCTAATTGTTACTCCAGAAATCTACAACTTCCTCAGGCACCAGTGGTTCATCCACATCAATCTTTCTCTTTCCCAGGTCATGGTAGAACTTTTTGGCATTCTCTTTGAATATCTTATTTTGCTAGAAATGTTTGTTTCTTTTTTTTCCAAATCTCTTTATCCTTTGCGCTTTATCTTGTATTTATTGTTTCAATGTTTCTTTGATAGTTGGCACATCCCCAGGTTTCTTGATGCCGTAGCACTTCTCAATTTTCGTCAGAATGGAAAGGTCACTTTGCTTTTTCTGGATCTCTTTCTTAATTTTTGTTTTCCAAGCAGGCTCTTTTTGCTTTTTGCCTATTTAGCTGTGTTGTCTTGGTTTTAGGCCTATTTGCTCTGCTATTACAGAGGCAGTGGTGTATACAATTTCGATGCCTTCTTTGATTTCTTTAATGGCTCTGTTGGCTGTGTCAATTGCATCATGGGCACAACGATCTTTCTTTATCTTTGGCAGGAGTGGCCTCAGTTATTTCCTGGAAATTGACTTTCCCACTTCCTCACTATATTATTTTTCATTGTTATCATACTCTCATCTGGCTTTATGTCTGTAGGGTCTTGTGTTTTTCCAGCACTTTCAGGTAATGTGAGAGTGTTTGCATCCACATTTACTTCAACCATCTCTTGTTTGTCAATGTCTACAATCCCAGGTCTTGGATCTTGTTTCTACCTTGCACTCTTTTTCTAAGACAGACTATCTGGCCAACTTTGATTGGGACATCATGCAATCTCTTGTCATGATGGGCTTTCCTGGTCTGGGCTGCTTGGTGGAGATGCTCCCCTGCTTTTTGGTAGGCACCTCTCAGGCAATTTTGGTGGGTGGTTAGCCAATCATGGGTACTGCTGGGAGGGTCCTCGTCCTGCTTGTTGTTTTCCTTCTCCTCCAGTAGTATGTCAACTGGTAGTCTTTGTTGCCTGCCAAACAAGAGATAATGGGGTGCATATCCAGTTGTTGGGTGTGGTGTTGCCTTGTAAGCGTACAAGAGCTCTGGCAGGTGTTCTGGTCATCGTTTCTTCCTTTCACTGGGAAGGGTCATTAGGAGATCATGCATTGAATGGTTAAACCTCACACACTAAGCGTTCCCTTGTGGGTGGTATGGTGTAGTCCTTGACTTCCTCATTCCGTATAGATGACAAAGCTCATGGATCAGCTCGCTTTCGAAGTTCCTACCCTGGTCTGAATTAATGTGCTTTGAGATGCCAAAATGTAGGAACCATTCTTTGACAAGTGCCTTAGTGGTCGTTGCTGCTTTCGTGGTCGTTGCTGCTTTCTGGTCTCTGGTAGGTACTGCATGGGTGAATTTAGTAAACACGTCCGCCATTACCAGCGTATTCTCACATCCATCTGAGGCTGGCTCTAGGACTGTGAAATCCACTGCAAGGACTTCAAGTGGCTTGGATGCTAAGAGGCTTCCCATAGGAGTCCTGATCCTGGGTTTTCGCATCTTAGCCAGTGTGCAACGTTCGCAATTCCTGACCCACTGTTCAACATCGGCATGTACTCTTGGCCAATAAAACCGAGTCCTGGTAAGCTTTACGGTCCGTTTGATTCCTTGGTGTCCAAGTTCATCGTATAGACTACTGAAAACTTTCTCTCTTAGGACATGTTGGCGAACAAACTGTTATCTTGCCATGTGACTGGTCTTGGATTACTCTCCAAAACAATCCATCCTCTCCCCTCATGCGGTTCCCTTGTTTAAGCAAGGTGAAGGTTTCTTTGGGTAACTTGTACCTCTCTGCTGTTGGGTTTCTTGTTTTCTGTCCGGTACTTTAGGAATGCTTTAATTGATGGGTCTTTGGACTGCATTTTGGCCAGCTCGCTTCTTAAGTACTGAGGAAACGACGAGGTTGTAGAAACCTCAGGGAAGCTGTAGTCCTTCTCTTGAGTTTTCCTTCAAGTGCCAAGGGAGATAGTCCTCTGGTTTATTGTCACTTCTGCTTGATTCTTCTTGTCTATTCAGCTGTACCACTGGCACGGTTTCTTGGACAGCAGTAATAAGTTCTGAGGGTACTGGTGTCAACCTGGCTGAGGTTGCTAGGGTGGCGGTGATTTGGCTTGCACTAATCACAGACTTTTCTGGTTTCTGGTGCTTGCTTTCTAACATCGTTGTTCCACAGCGCCAAGCTTAGCAGTCTCCAAAAGGTTCAGGGGGTTGTTGTCGGTCAGTTCTTCGAAGTGTGCCTTGCGTACATAACTGTGGAACTTCTCCGTAACAACCCACTTCAACACCAGAAATTCCAGCTTCATTGAGCTGTAGTTTTGCATGTTCCTCTCTGGCTTGTGTATGCAATGACCTGGTATTTCCCTTCGCATTCTTGGGAGAGCACAGCTCCAAGTCCTTCCTAGCTTGCGTTTGTCTCTAAACGAAAGGCTCTGCTAAAGTGTGGGAATCCGAGAACTGGTGCTCCATCTGTCAGTGAATGACGACGAGAGCTGCTTGTTTGTCTTCAGCTTGTGCAGACAGGAGTTCACCAGCTCATGGAGTGGCCCAGCTATCTTGGCAAATCCCTCTATGAAGCGTTGGTAGTATCCGGTAAACACCAGGAATGAACGCAGCTTCTTCAGGGTGGTTGGGACTCTCCATTCCGCTTAGCAACTATCTTCTCAGGGTCTGGTGACACCCCATTGGCCGACAGTTCATGTTCAACATAGGTCACCTTCTTTCTCAGGAAGCAACACTTTGATGGCTTGAGCTTTAAATCATGTTCCTTTAGGAAGGTAAGGACTCAGTCAAGCCTCTCCAAGTGTTCCTTAGAGGTTTGTGCAAATATGAAATACCGTCCAAATATACCAACTGGATTTGGAAAATCATTTCGTTCAGGCACCGTTGCATCAACCTCTGGAAGGTGGCTGGGGCATTAGTCAGTCCAAAAGGCAGGGATTGTACTCGTAGAGAACAAATGGTGTGATAAAAGCAGTCTTTGGTTGGTCACCATCATCCATTGCCACTTGGTTGAATTTGCTTGCAACATCAAGTGTGCTGAACCATTTGTCATTTCTAACCGCGTCATGGCTCTCTTCCATTCGTGGCAGTGGGAAGGCGTCCTTCACCGTCTTGGCCTTGCGCTTGCGATAATCAACGCACAGCCTCGGGGACCTGTCCTTCTTTCTGACTGTAACGACCGGTGATGCATAGGGACTGTGCCTTTCTTGTATGATATCCTCTTCCAGCAGTTTCTGGATGTGGTCCTTGACCTCTTGGTACTGCATCGGTGGAATTCTTCTGAAAGGCTGGGAGACTGGGATATCGTCAGTGGTGGGGATTGTGTGCTTGTATGTCCCTGTGTATCCAAGCTTGTCACCGTCCTGGACAAACACATCCTTGTGGTTAAGGAGGAGACATGTAAACTCCTTGTTTTCATCTGGGGAACAAGCGGCACCTGTTAGGTCTACGGGGCACTGGCTAGGTGTAGCAGACTCTGTTTTCCCACTGCGGCTTTGGAGAGTCACCTCTGCCTCATTGACGGAGATTCTCGATATTTCCACCTTTCTGGCTGGATTGTAGACATGCTCAGCAACCTGGAATATGCCAATGCAAGTTCTTGGCTCAACCAAAGATCTTCATCCTTCAGATTGACGACTCTTACAAACATCTGGCCAGAGGTTGACTTGACTAATGTATTGACATGGACAAGTCCTCTAGGCAAAGGGCCGGCGGTTGGCTCAACTAGAGCTGTGACATCTGTCTTGGCCTGACCTCAACCCCGTCACGGCAACCATGCCAACAGACCTTGCTCGGGTGTGAACTGCTTGTTTGCCAGCCACTTTGACAAACCCATGGGCTGTTGTTGACCGGTTCTGGCCACTTACTTGTAGAACATCAACCCAGGCCGGTGGGGCTTCTTTGAGATCCGTTCTGTCCTTGGTAAACTGTCTCACCTGTCGTGTTACATTCATCCCCAGTATTCCAGGCACTTCTTCTTTGCGCTGCCTTGTTACTGGGTCATCAGAGCCTCTGACAACCAGGATTCCCCTTCTTGTGATAGTGGATCCAAAGGCTTCGACGTCCAGCTCAAACTATCCAACGTACGGGATGTTTAATCCTTTCGCTGCTGTTAATGTCAACCATCCACTTGTAGATAGGAGAGTCTTACCTTTGGGGCAGTAATTTTGATTAAAGCAACTTTTGGTGATCGTTGATACTTCGGAACCAGAGTCTAGGAGACATGGCACGGAGACCCCACTTAGCTAAACTGTTGCTGTCGGGCACTTCCCCACAGTTCTTCGGTATACCTCGTCTTGGCTAGGTACATTTACTTCTACGTCAGGTTAGCCAGTGTTGTCCTCTCCTGCCACCAAGCTCAGGGAGGCAGGGAGTGCTAGTTTGACGGACAGTCATTTGGTTCTTAGTCTTTGGTGCTGTCTTGTCTGGTGGCTCAGAGCGACAATGACAGGCCATGTGTCCAGACCTACCACAGCTAAGCACAGCACAGCTAAGGCAGTTTCCACGAAAACTGGTGGCTTTGTTGTGTGCCTGGCTTTCTTAAGACTGGTCAGTTGATTGCAGTCGTGAAGCCTTCATCATGCCTGCTAAATCCTCCATCAGCTTCTGCTGTTTGAGCAGTGCTTTGAGGACCTGATGGAGGGAGGTGGAGGTGGCAGTGGAGTTGCACTCTTGATGGTCACTGACATCCAACACCACTTCATGTGAGGCTGTGTCATGAATGATCCTTGCTGGCTTTTCTTCTTCCTCACTCCTGCGTAGGGCTTCCTCTCTGAGATCCAGGAAGGTGGTGGAGGGGTGCTCTCGTGTAAACTTTCGAAGTTCCTTGCATAGCATGCCATCCTGGATGCTCTTTGCAAACTGGTCCCTTAAGGTCTGGTCGGGGTTGACCACGGCCTACTTGTCCACCTTGAGTGAATGATGCAAGAGCTCTCTAAGACTATGGGAGAAGGCTCGGTGGGACTCGTTGTCTCCCTGTCTTCGCTCCTAGAAGAGCTTTAGAAGCTGTGGGAGTGATCTCTTCTCCCCAAATGCGTCAAGTAGAATATCCAGGCAGTTTGGATCTTCTCTGTCTTCCTGAGGGAACAAGTGCACCTCCTCTTTAAAAGGGCCAACTAGGTGCGACGAGATAAAGTCTACACTTTCCTCCCTGGACATTTCTTGTGCGGCCATAGCTGCTGTCAGCTCCTCTATGAAGTCCTGGACAGGTTGTTCGTCTTCTGTACGTCTCCCAGAAAATTTCTTAAGACCTCTGTCTCGAGGGAGTGCTACAATTCTCTATGACTCAAATTTCCAAGAGAGCTTTGCTTGCCTCTTGGCGTGACTGAGAAACAGAATATTCAATCTCTAAAGAAAATGTAACACAGTCTACTGATTGTAGCTTCAGAACAATAGAATTAAACAGGTTCTTATACATGCAATAGATAGAATACTAATACAATCACAAAATGGTAAATCTGTGGCCATTTGCTACAGAAAGTAACAAAATAACAGTCATAGCAATTATAAATAATCTAAATGTTAAATGAATGCTGTTTAACATTACAATGTGATGACAGCTATAAAACTGGTGGGGTCACTAACAAGAGTTTGAGTCATCATATTACACTGTTGTTCACTTAAACTGGGACAAATAATACTGGATTACTGAACCGTTCCTCCATGAAATCGAGCTTATTCAACATGAAATGCTACTCTACTCAAACTGGGATCACTTAAACAGAATAGAAAATGAAACAAAAGGTAAGCAAACAAAAACGAGCGCTTTCAAGTAGCTATAACATAAACAAACTGGCTGTGCTTGTAAACTGAGAAATATAAAATACAAAGCATATATACTGAGCAATGTAGACAGAGTGGCTTGACTTGAAAAGGGAACTTGGAAGGAAGGACATCTTCCGAGCAACTACCAGTGTGAAGGCCCAAGTGCAACTGACTAAACTAAGTTGTAACTACTAATTTTCTTGCGGTTCTAAATGAGATCACATCCGGTGACTTCAAGGCATAGGAATTCGCAAGTAGACCACAGTTTGTCACGCTTAATTCCTAAATGCTGAGAGGCTCTAACTTATTCTAAAAGAAAATAGACTACCCACAAAATTAGCTGTTATGCTCTGAAACAAACCGATTGTAGCAAAACGATACAGTATGTGGTTTGTGTGGGACTACATCACACAGTTCCTTTGTTCATTACTTGCATACTTTCTAACAAAAATAAAATGCCGACTTAGAGATAATTTCCTCGCGAAGCGAGGCCGAAGGCTGAGCGTAGCGAGGTTACTCATCGTGTCGGTTCCGGTCAGGCCACGTGGCTCGCAAGCCCGAGTAAATCGAGCCGAGAGTTTTTATATATGTGTATATATATATATATATATATATATATATATATATATATATATATATATATATTTATATATATATATATTTATATATATCTATATTTTAAAGGTGTTTGTTCGCAGGCCAGGTTACCTGGCAATAGTAACGCACTCGAGAACTGCTGAATTTCCGCCATTATTCAGTGATGCTTTTTTGAAAGTAATGTAAATTTTGTGGAAACCGATTTCTCTCGTCCTGGAAGTACATCCCAGCAAGGTGATCTCCAAGATATTCAAGAAATATTAGCACGAGATCGTCGCCGAGTAAGTTCGAATACCGTGAAAATCTTCACGAGGAAAGCACGACTCAAAGCAGGGATAGAGAAACGACGGTAGGGAGAATAACAACAGCATCGCAGCCAAGACAACAACTGCTCGCTCCAGTAAAAGGCAAACTGAACGAAACAGCAGGGAAAAGGACCAGGAATTCAATCAAGTTAGTTTTGAATTTGAATGTGTTATTGATAGAAATACAGGACATGAGTGAACGATTACATAACAAAATACATTGGCGTACTACATTTAGCAAAACGACTTAGAAGGGACACCGAGTAAGAACGACTTCAACGATTGGAGATGTCTCTGGAAAATAATTCTATTAGCCTAAAAACGGAATCGGAAGACGACCAACAGATTACAAGAGAATGTAAATAGATATTTTTCATAATAAAACGATAGCGTTTCCATTTTGAAGTAATTCCCAACACGGAAAGAGTCAGTTGTTATAGCAATCATTTATAACGATGTGATCTGATATCATTGAAACAGTGAAAATATTGTAAATTTTCTTGATCTAGAATTTATGGTAAACATTTTCAACAGAATATATACCCTGTGTCACTATAAAGTACTGGTTCTACAATATTATCAGTGATCAATGTGATCATTTCAAAATAAAGCAAATGTGATTACTGAATTCTGAGTAGTATTTCTCTTTGCTATATATATATGTATGCATTCTCTGATTGAAAGGTTTCAATAATATTGCGTAGAGACAACAAGTTTCATAGCCTTTTCACAATGGGTCAGTTTTACCTTAGAGTTCAATGACCCCCCCCCCCCAATAATATTGCTATCTAGAACCCCTGCCCTTTTTCCACAAATGAAATGTTAATTCGAGCCTTAATTTGAAAAGTTAGACATAACATATTAACTTTGTTACTTTCTGCTGTTTAGTTTATTTCGTAACAACCACAACATGCAATTAACCTTTTACATTGGAAAAACTTTATAAAGAAGAAAATAAATTTTGTAATGCCAAAATGTTTATGATCTTTCTCATATATTCATTGCAAGTGTGCTGTATGTAGTAACAAGTGTTTCAAGTTTCCTAAATGCCCTATGCTTTCAATAATGATTTTCCACACAAACTTGATAGACAAATGACTGCATTAGATTCTAAGCCTTTAAGAAGAAATGTTATTGTTTGGAGCTTTTTTGATTACTACCACCTCTGATGGAAAGCCTATTAAGAAGATTTTTGTATTGCTTGTAGTAGTAGAGTAACAATACCTTTACCAAGATTAGGACATGCATCCCACTCCATAAAAATATATTATGTTTAACATGAAAAATATAACAATAATAATAATATCAATACCAGTAATAATAATAGTAATGATAATAATAATGATAATAATATAATGATAGTTCTTTTCGTTACTATATGTCATTGGTTACAGTTCAATACCTGGAGCTGCCATGACTTTTTCGATGAAATACCATCCTTATATGAAATCTTTCTTCTGCAGTTTTTATAATAGAAATTTTCATATGTTCAAAATAATATAATCTTCTCTGGTTGGGTATGGATATTTTGCCTGTTTCTGTAACAGCACAATTAAACTTTCATGTGGTATATACTTTTGACTGATTGATGTTGATTTCACATTATTTTTTTACAGGAGTACGTAGTGCAGCAATCTTTTTGAACATATTAAGATTTCAATAACTTTTTCTTACATGTATTGTTTTTATGATATGACCTAAAAATAGCACAACCACATACTATACAGTCGGCACTCACTATTACCAAACCTTTATTCAAAGCTTTTGTAGAATCCAATTGTTTTACCCCCAATTTTTTTTTATGTAATGACATTGTATCTCACACTTCTGTTGATATGGCATCTCTTTTGAGGGAAGAGGAATTTTTCTATCTACCACTGGGGGTACCATTGCAGCTGAAAAGAGTCCACAAATTAAAACATGCACTATTCATAATGCTCTCAATTGTGGTTACCCGGGAATGAAATAATGACTGCAGTAGACAATAAAATATCTAATCAGAAGATTTTTCTTACAATGAATCTCATGCAATTATAACCAAAAAACATAAACAAAAAATAGTTGGAGCATTCAACTCATCCTCTGTGTAAGAACATATTGTGTTCAAAAGTGATGTACAACAAAGAAGACAAAGCAGTAGAGACTAAGAAAATAAAACTAAAGAAGAAAAACACAGGTTTTTACACCGTGGTAAACACAAGCATTCATATCAACTCTTCAAGAATTCACCTGCAAAAGATTTACAATCATTTTCAATTTGTGTTAAGTGAATATTATTGTGATACTTCATCGACTCTGTATTCCCTGTCAAGATAATAAATAATTTTACTTCTATTCCCTCTGGTGCAATCTCAGTGGCAGTGAAACTGAGAGCTATTGATGAAGGTCAATTTTTAAGCACTGTGTTGAGCGGTATACTGATCATGTAATTTGCACCAGGTGTCACTAATTGTGTACCAAACACAGCATAAGAAATAAAATAATGGGGATTACGCTGATATAAAAAATAAAATATAAAATATAAAAAAAATAACGAATAAAATATGAAAGCATTGTGACTTCTTCAAAAACTAGCTTCGCGAGGTTTTTGCGGGAGTCGTATTTCTAGTCTATAATGTGAACTTGGTCACACACTCCCCTACTTGAGGGTGTCGTCCTCAACAAACTCTATCTTGACTATTGGAGTCTACTATCTTAGCACTAATAATATGGGGAACTTAGGCTTGCTTAGTGGTTTTGGTTACTGCACCAATAGCACACAATATAAAGTTAACTAAATGGAAAGCTGCTACAGATTTCATATTTGTGACCGTGCACAGGATTTCGTACACTAACGCTTTTCCGTTAAACGGGTAAAAATAAAGGGTTTGTAAACGGATAGCAAACGGGTAATGAAAGTGTATAAATGGTTCCCCTATCCGTTTACACGGTAGAGCAAAGTCCAAAAACAGATTTGGTAAACCGTTAAACGGCTGAGAAAAATATAAACGGATGGCTTGAAACGTTAAACGGTTAAAAGAACAGCGGGAAGCCACGTTCTGATCAGAAACCGTTGCGAATAATTATAAGATTTGTTCCGGCGGAACACCCACGTTTCATACTAATACTTTTCGACGGACACCGATAGAAATTGAATTAAATTACTCTCCTGTAATTAACAAAGAAAACCAAAAACTTGAAATCAAATTGTAAGGTCTTGACAACTTTATTACATCAATAATTCAAAAACGAGAAGTATAGTAGACTCGAGTATCAAGCCAAATTCGACAACAACACACATCACCTTGCTCGCTTCTTTGAGAAAGTGGACTCTACCGTCACGCTTAATGATGCTCATCAGGCAGCCATTAGAGATGAAATATGGCTGTAAACTTAGCACAAGTCGCCAACAAACCGAACTTGGGCCATTCTTGTAGCTCCACTGTTGACAGAATGGACGACAGAATGACGTTTTCAGAAACCTTCAGCCTTCAGTGCTTTAGGACCGCACCACTTTCCGTGGTAGTTTGAAATAAAGAGTCACAAAATGCTATGGAATGTTTATAGGTGGAAAATCACTCTGAAAACGTAAGGTAGTCAATGACTTCAATGGGTTAAAAAAGAATCGAGCGACATGTTACAAGTCTTTTAGAAGTAGCAGAATCAATAATGCTATTATTGATGCGAGGTCTCATGTTTCAATATCTCGATTGAGAATTCTTCTAATTGATTACCAGGGAGTTGAAAAGTGTAAGTTCATGCGAAGAGCAACAAAGTTGCTGGATCGCAGCATGATCGATAGTGTCGCAGGACTGTTTTCTTCTTTACTCACTTGCTTGTCAAAAACATTAAACGGATGCAAGTTATCATTAAACGTATACACTGACCGTTTAAACGGCTGGGCCAAATTGTTAAACGGATGAAAATTTTTTTAAACGGATATGTTAAAACGTTAAACATTTTGTCGAAAATGTTAAATGGATGAGCAAAGAGCTTAAACGCTTTAATGATCCGTTTTAAACGGATAGTAAACGGATTGTTCCGTTAAACGGTAAAGCGGTAGTGTACGAAATCCCGTGCCCGGTCACATTTGCTGCCGGACATAGTTCGCTGTAAAGGGTTACTATGCTTGCCTGCAGTCAATGTGGTTTGTGTGGGACTACATCACACAGTTCCTTTGTTCAGTACTTGCATACTTTCTAACAAAAATAAAATGCCGACTTAAAGATAATCTATGATGAGAACTTGGTCACACACTCCCCTACTTGAGGGTGTCGTCCTCAACAAACTCTATCTTGACTATTGGAGTCTACTATCTTAGCACTAATTAAATGGGGAACTTAGGCTTGCTTAGTGGTTTTGGTTACTGCACCAATACCACACAATATAAAGTTAACTAAATGGAAAGCTGCTACAGATTTCATATTTGCTGCGGGACATAGTTCACTGTAAAGGGTTACTATGCTTGCCTGCAGTCAACCGTTTGGACCTCTGTAGTGGTAGGTCTAGTTCCGGTTCTGCAGCATCAGGCTCAGCAGGTTCCTCAATGCCACTAGGGTCAGCTACATCGGGATCATTTGCAGGAAACTCTGGAGCATCATTCACATCGTCAACAGGTCTTTCCGGAAGGGCAAAGGTGATTTCTTCATCGGTGCCTGTATCTTCTGCAATTTGGTGTTTCCTGTGGGGTGCTCTTGGGGGTTTAGCATGTCGTGATATCTGAGGTTCTCTCGGGCAGATCTGCACAGTTGTACGATGGACTCTGCATACATCACCGAAATCTGCAAATTAATACTTGCAAATTAAATAATGTTGAAAAAAATTTGTTTCCCTGCTTTAACAGTGACAGTGATTCCTGCTTTCTCTCACCCCTACCAAATCATAGAAAAATTACTACAAAATATGTGAATGAAACAGCCTAGGAACATAGCAAATGGGATAAAACTGGTTACCACGAGTAGTGGTTGTAGAAGTAGTAGAAGTAGAGTACTTTACTTTTTAAACATTTTTTATTACTGAAGAGCCAATGTCTGTAAATATCGCGAACCTGAAGCCAGTCGCAAAAATTTCACATTCCTGATATTTTGCCCAGATACTCCCAAATCCTGGGCCCCCTTATTTTTTTTTTTCAAAGTCTGGGAAAGGTTTAGAAATGCCATTTTTGCTTCCCGCCATGGTCAACAAATGGAAATTTGCTGTATTTTCTTTTCCCTCGTACAGAACAACACGGTTACATCTAACACTGTAATTTGGGCAGAATATTGCACGTCTTGTTCTTTCAAAAACGCAAAATAATGATACTCGCAAAATAATAGTTCTTGCCATTTCGAATTTCTTAGCTGTTCCAACTACCACAATTATACCACCTGGGTGGAAGAGCGAATTTTATTTACTTTTAGCAGCAATAATATGGGGTGCCATTACCGCCAAAATTATTGTTTTATTATTAATAAAAAATAATTCCAAACAATAATAAACTGGTGCCTAATAATAAAACATTGTGCCTAATAATAATAATCTGGTGCCTAATAATAAAACATTGTGCCTAATAATAATTAACTGGTGCCTAATAATAAAAAAATAATTCCAAACAATAATAAACTGGTGCCTAATAATAAAACATTGTGCCTAATAATAATTCCAAACAATAATAAACTGGTGCTTAATAATAAAACATTGTGCCTAATAATAATAAACTGGTGCCTAATAATAAAACTTTGTGCCTAAAAATAATTAACTGGTGCCTAATAATAAAACATTGTGCCTAATAATAATTAACTGGTGCCTAATAATAAAACATTGTGCCTAATAATAATAAAAAAATAATTTTGGCGGTGATGGCACCCCATACAATAAAACCCAACTGGTACATGAATTGTGAACTTGAAACCATAATTCTCTTGAAGTTAAACCACAGTTTTAGGTTGCCCAACAAAACTGCCCTGTCAAGAGCTAGAAATGCAGACCTTTTGACCTTTCCTGACCTAATCATGTAACCGGCGTGACTGTGAATATACTTCTCCTCAAGCATTGAAAATACTCCAATGACATCCTTTTTAACACTAATCGTTTAAGTCTAATACAGAAGCCTTCTGCAAAATGGAAAGACAAATAAGATAGATGTATCAATTGCTTGATAAATTGAGTACCTTATTCAATTTTCAATTGTTATCATGTTCATACTTTAAACGCTTATTTATAGATTTGTGTTTGTAAAATCACTACTATATACTCGGTTTCATTTACCAAACAAGTCTACACAACCATCTTTGAAGCTGTTGGAAAGTCCACAATGCGAACGTTTTCATGACAGCAGTGCATATTATTGCCATATGTTTCTCCCAAGCTTCCAGAATAGATGATGCAGCTATAGTGTGTTCTGTGATTCTGTTTGCAAACTAAAGAATATTTTGAAAATGACAGCTATATTTAACTGGTACTGTATACCAACTGTTTACTCTTAAGAGCATAATTCTTCGCAAAGTGAGGCTACTAATTGTGTCGGTTCTGGTCAGACCACGTGACTTGCAAGCCCAAGAAAATCAACCCGAGAGTTTTTATTCCTCGCAAAGCAAGGTTACTAATTGTGTCGCTTTCGGTCAGACCACGTGGCTCGCAAGCCAAGCTGAGAGTTTTTATATATGTATATATATTTATATGTATATACATATCTGTATTTCAAAGGTGTCCGTTCGCAGGCCAGGTTACCTGGCAACACTATTTCATGTGAATTTCCGCCATTACAAATTCCGTGAATGATGTTTGGGAAATGATGTGAATTTTGTGAAAAGTAATTTCACTAATCCTGGAAGTACATCACAGCAAGAAGATCTCCGAGATATACAAGAAAGAGCGGCGAGAGATCGTCCTCGAGTAAGTTTGAGTGCCGCAAAAATCAGCACACGTGAAGCGGTGACTCAAAGCAGAGATTGAGAAACGACGGTAGGGACGATAACAAGAGACATCACAGCAAAGACAACAACTACTCGCTCAAAAAAGGCAAAGGAATAAGCAAGGAAAAGGACCAGGAATACAATCAATTCAGATTGGAAGTTGAATTTGTTATGGGTAAAACCAAAGACTCGTTCTAGCTATACAGGACATGAGAGAGCGATTACATAACAAATTTGGCGAAGAAAATTTAGTCAAATGACTTAGAATGGAAACTGAGGAGGAACGACCTCAAAAAGATTGAGATATAACTGGAAAATATGATAATCACAAGGCAAACAACAATGAAAAGAGATTCAGAATTGGAAAATTATGGCAAAAGCATACAGACAGAATCAGAAGACGAACGACAAAACAGATTACCATATCATTGTGAAAAAAATGCCAGGAAAGGGGAAACAGAAACCAACCGCAAAGAACTGAAAGATGACAGTCACGTAGTATTAATACTGCAATGAGAATGCAAGTAGGTATTTTTCGTAGTCAAACGAAATTCCAAATACAGAGGTTGCAGTTGTGATAGCAACTATTTATAATTATGTGATCTGATATCATTGCAACAGTGAAAATATATTGTAGATTTGTTTGATGTAGCAGTTATATTCAGCATTTTCAACAGAAAAGATACCAAACAATAAGTGACTGGTTCTGCAGTATTATCAGTGATCAGTGCAATTATTTGTAAATAAAGCAGTTGTTATTACTGACTTCTGAGTAGTATTTCTCTTTGCTATATTTCTTTGCTACGTATATGTATCAAGTAATTACAAGGTTTCGTTGGGACAGACAAGTTCCATAGCCATTTCAAAATGGGTTTTTACCTTTGAGTTCCATGTATCCCTGGGAATTACTCTCTTAGCCCACACCCATTTCCCACAAATGAAAAGTTAATTCAAGCCCTACATTGCAAAATCAGGCGTAACATCTTAACTTGTTTCCTTAATGCTGTTTAATTCATTTTTATGATGTCAAATACAAATGTGACCCTCCATGGGAAAGAAGGGAAAAAGGTGAACGCACAGGCACACGTGTGATGACACGGCACGCTGAGTGTGTCACTCAGATATGCGCATATGTAATAAGCAAAACAAAGAGTGTCACGGTAGATATTGTTTTGCATGCTAAAGCTTTTGTCCAAAGCAGTGAGCTGTTTGACACGCTTATGTGCGAAAAGACACGCGTGCGATATAGCACACGTGCGTCGAGACACACTTCCCAAAACAGCCACCTTTCTGATTTGAGCCTTTCAACTTGACAAAACTTACTTTTCCTGGTACAAGTCAAGAAATACAAGAATAAGAGGAAGTAAGAATATTGTAAGTTCCAGTCCACAAAATGTAAGCATGTTGCTGCTTGATTGAGAGGAAGGGAGAACAGTAAAAGCGTGAGGATTTTGAAAAGTTGAGGGTTATAAAATCGGAACGGGATGGAGAATCGTGTGTGTGACAGTGCAGCTATGAATTCTTAATTTATTTCTTACGGAGTTTTTTTTTCACGGAGTAAAGTAAGTGTCAAAGTGTAACACATTCTTACATTTATAACAATGTTACTTTGACTTGCACTATATAAACCTATACACATTCTGAATCGTCACTAAATTGTCTTCAAGATGAAGTTAATAATTAACTTTTTTGCATAAATTAACATTGTAATTCATTAACTTTTAATGTAATTTTCCTTCAAATTTTGAGATTATAACAATAGTTTAAGGCCAACTTTTTGCTAAAGTTATGCTTTCTGTGATACATGTAAGTTTCACAACTCTTACACAATAGTTAAGAATTCAACAACAACGGTTAACAGGCAACCATTGATACAAATAAAGAAAAACTTAAACATTACGAAAAATATAATGTATGCATAAATTTGCATGACTAATCTTTTTTGTTTCTTTCATATTTGTGCTGTTCTTTAATTAGTCTTTTAACTTTTTTCTGAGTAATATACAAGGATGGCAATTAAACTGCCTCTTTTTTTTCTGATAATGAATATAAAATGACAATAATGATAATAATAAAATAATAATAATTATTATAATAATAAAAGAACCTGAAATAATGTAAATGTTGAATAATCTTAGTTATCTCAGTCCACAGTTTGTGATAAAGTCAGCCAAGAATAGATTTCAGAACCTGTCGTCTGCAATCCAAAGGTGTTAAATAAATGTACTATAGAAAGTGTGTCTTGGTGTGCAGGTTACCCAACAATTACTATTTGAGTTCAGGCACAGTTTGACTTCACAGAACTCACAGGAGATGATTGAACGAACTGGTCAAGGACGCTTTCCTTGTTCCTCATTTTCTTCTTGAGCTCTCCTGTGCAGAGCTGAGTAAACATGGGAACAAACAGCACAAACCCTGGGAGGACCAACCACTGGCATATGGGCCCCTACATTCTGAAGTCTCGATGCAGTAATTGGATCTTTCCTTGGTCGGCCTATGGCTTGACTTTTCGTTCTGTAGCTCATCATCAGGTTGGTCGCCAGGGTCATCCAAAATTCTCTTGAGGTTAACTTTTGTGTACTAGTTGGAATTGCTTTGTATAACTGGAAGGCATTATTGATGGATGTCTCCAGCTGATGGAAAACTATCCGGGGTGGCCAACGCTTACAATTCCTGCCAGCACTGTAGTACCGGTTGTTCTGGTCTGCCCGGTCAATGCCACACATGTACTTGTTGTAGTCCTTGAGTGCACTTGGACAGGGTACCTGGATGACTCCTTGTTTGCTTCTCCTTTTGACTTCCTTGTTAGCCTGTGGTGTGTCTGGGGCATGCAAAGGCTTATGAAGAGGAAGAGGCACATTTCTACAAAGGCGCTATATTTCTACAGAAGAGGCACATTTCTACAAAGGCGCTATATTTCTACGGAAGAGGCACATGTCTATATAGAGGAGACACCTTTCAGTTTAAAAGAAGGTGTGACTGCCTCTATGGAAAACCGTACTTGATTTGTAAGGAATGATCAAAGATTACCAAGGCACGATCTTTCAATTTTGTATGGAAAACAGATTTATAAAGGACACCACTCTATTTTCAAAGCAAGATGGCAACATGTTTTACGAAACAGTCATATTTATATTAAGAAGAGGTGTCCCTTCTGGGCCACCGCAGAAAAGTGAAGGATTACAATGCTCTACACGACTTCTCCACAGCGGATATTTATCATGTGTTTAAAGAGAAAGGATATAAGCCCAAATCTAAGATTTTTGAGTTAGAGAGACTGCTATCGAAGCGAAAAAGTGGCAATGTAATTACTCAATGCTTCTGTTTCTTCAGAACAAATTTTTTGTGTATAAATGCTGCTTATTAAGTTAGGTGTGCTGTTTGTTAAGTTAAGGGTGGCCTATGTCAGCATGTACGTGTAAGCCATCCATTCATCTATCTAAAGACCTTTTAATGTGAGAGGAATGTTCACAGCAATAACCTTATTTTTTTGAGTGATTATTATAACATGTCATTATTGAAAAATGACTCCAGAATGTCACAGGAATGAATGATTGAATAAACATAATCAACACATTCAAGAATGTGGTGAAGGTGGTGAAGCAGAATACCACACCAATGTTTGGAAGTCATTATAAACTATAATTACATTTAGTTTGTGTTTTGTAGAATGTAGCTTAACCTATAGCATAACCCTCCCTGTGACTGATTATTGGCAAACTCACAATCTGATTTGCCATGCAATGGCAATCTTCAGTGTTGTGAAAAAGTAACAAGAGCAAAATGCTCAAACCTCATTCTTTATCCTTGCAAACTTCCCAAGAGATTTTGCTCTACAATTGAAGCAAATTTGAGCGTGTTTGTGCTGTTCTCATTGTTATTTCTCTAAAATTAAGAGCGAAAATTCTTTCCAGCCAACCTCAGTCATCCATGCAGTTATACAAATAATTGTTCACAGAAAGTGGTGAACCAGAGCTCAGCCTATCTCTGACATATGAAATGAGCATCTCCTTCCATAGCCCAGTGTGGACAACCTTCAGCAAAGATATGGTCTTCTCGTGATCAGAACCCCTGATGACATAATAATTGAAAGAATTACTGTAACATCTCGAAAACACCTTGCCCCCTTTGGGGTGTAAATCCCAGCGAGGGATTAAGTGACAATTTGACAGATAGGCATGAAAAATGCGTTGTGAAAAGTCTCTCAATTTATCTTTTTTGGGTGTGTTCTCGTTCATTCGTAGTCGAAGAGTTGAGGTTGTTGTTACCTTTATGTAATATAGTTAGAAAATAGTTTTTAATAAAAATCAGAAATTCATCTGAACAACCCCTTTCAAAAAACTTCAGGGCAGCCTTGGAGATGAAACCAAGTTTGCTTACAAGCTTGGACAGGGGATTGTCCCAATTCAAGTCTATAAAGTGCCTCGCCATGTTCATTTCTACATGTGGCTTACCAATGTGAAGAAACACCCAAGAAAATTCCCAGATAGCACTGTATTTTGGCCCCCCATGACACTTTTCACAATGTTCAGACACCATTTCTTTAAGAAGCTCGGTTCCAAATTCAGTGCACTTGAGAACATCCACAGTGACATTCCTGCTCACAAGATAAGGTGAGCCATCCATTATTACATTCAGCCCCTCACTAGCACTTAGATTGTCTTGTCTACTCTCTGTAAAACTTCCTTCAGTGCATCCGCTGAATTGGGGGTTACAAACACAGGGTCACTTGCAAAGACTTTAACTTGATGATCAGGTTGATCTGAGTTCGATGTGTTCCACATACCTGAACAATCAGGTGCCTTTGACTGCTCTGTCGCTGTTCCAAGACAGAAACTGATTGAGATGGAAAGTAAATGTGAATATGAAATAGAAAATGTTGCTCAGGAATATTTTCATGATGTTATGACTGAAGAAGGACTTCGTTACCCATCCAACCAAGGAATAAATTTATTTTCTCATCTCATCAGTGTTTCTAACTAAGGTCAGTAACTGTGATTGAAATAAACGGATCCACTTTAATAGGGCTCCTACCTACCCTTAACTCTTTTCCAGCAGGCTTACCACATTAGTGGAGAAATACACCCATATGCTTAAAAGATCAGAACTTTCTGGTACAAGACAAATTGACCCCACTTGATGGTTCATAGTAAGCAGTAGGAAAATGATCAAACAGTACAGTCAGAAGAAACTATCGATTTAGGCACAAAAACACACACCAAACTTTGTCGATGGCAAAATACTTGTAACCTTTTTTGCAATAATTTCGATGAACACTAACTGCTGTACTTTGCCTCTGTCGATTTTCTCGATCAGTCAAAAATGTCGTTTTCAACACAAAATTCAGTCTTTCACCTATGAGCACGACGATTTATTTCTCTTTATTTTGTTTCACTAACAGAGCCACAGCCTTGTGAAAATGCTTACCTCTGTGAACATGTTTCACACATTAACATATCAAAAATGGATAAAAACTGTCAATCCATGTGGATGAGAATGAGGTGAAAGGTTGTGGATAAAAGGCCTTGTAAAAGTGTTATTTTAATTCTCTTGAGACTTTACAATGCCTTTAATTTTAGCAGGAACAAACATTATTAGACTAGTGACATTCACAAAATATTGTGATTCAAAAAAATGTTTAAGCGGCTAAAAATATTAGAGGTTTTTCAACTCATGTACTCTCAATGGACAAGTACAGATAGACTGCTAGGCACATTTACACAAAAATCATTTGCATCGCTGTAACAAAAGATCAACAAGTAAAGCTTCATGTAAAATTTCATTGAACAAATTATAAGTTTTCATTGAAAGCCAAGGGAACCTCAATATGGGATGAAATCCATGATGAGGCAAAAAATAAGAGTCCTATATGCGCTTTACAAGAAAAGTGAAACAGACTGTACTCAAAAGTGAGTAGGAATCCTACTTCTTTCAATCTTTTAGTCACATTATGTTTGAACATTGCAGCAAATGGTCTTGCCATGTCATGAGAACTGCATAAAATAGTAAAAGAAATATCAAGTGTGATCCCCTTAGGAAAGTTAAGAAATCTCCTGCCAATAATTCATCAAAAGAATTGTAATAAGGTATGGGGTGAACAATAAACAAGTTTAAAGTAAAATCAATTGTGTTATCCAAACAATGTAAGCCCAACACATCCCTTCTGCCAAAGATCCAAAAGGTATAATGAAAAATCCACTTGCAGAAATAAGTTGATCATACATAGGCTTGGATATATCTGGGTGATAGGTCTAGATTAGACCAAAACCTGAGATCTCCTCCAGAGCAGAAGTCATTGCTTCCTCAAATGCTGGCATCTCTTTATAATGGATTGGCGGCCTGATATTTGGATCACAAGTAGAAGCTGTGAGCCGACATTTACAGCCACTTGGACACCAATGAACAAACCGCACTATGATCACCCTCTCCAGTTCAAGTGGTGTAAAGGTCTCACTGCCAGTGATAAGCTTGTAGAGTCTTAGAAGTCCACCTAAAAAACACCAGGAAAAGATATGTATTTATTTTTGCTTAATACATAATATATATATTTATCCAAGCCAAAAAAATGAAGCTCCCGATCTCTCTGCTGTTGTTTATTGACATAATAGCTTTTGTAACTTGTAATAAAAAGTTATAAAGGCATTGTTGAAAAATTGTTTTGCTGAGTTGCTTTGAAATTTGTTTTTCAAAACCATTTGCATGATAATATAATTGTACAATGTTGTGCCATGCAATTTCCTGCCAAAATATTTATACTTTCCCCTACCCCAAGAGTCTGTGAGGACTACTTTCCACTATCCTAAAAGTCCACAAGGATGGACAGATGGTGATGTCATAACTAAATTTTCTTGGCTGGATAGTTAACCAAATTTTCTTACCAATAGTGCTCTGCTGCATGCACTTTGTGAGTGCGAGAGCTCTGCTAGCGCTCATATTCTGCAAGTTTAGCTTATAACATTTCTTTACTTACCATGCTGGGAGAATTCCACACCACAGTTGTGGCAGTACTTTCCATTTTCTATACGTTTAGTCCCACAACCTTGACAGTAAACCATCGTGTGAAGTCTCATCTATAAAATCAGCAGCCTAGAACCCAATACCCTCTAAGGCAAAGGCACGCTTTTGTCAGAATTTTCTATGGAAGCTCCAGGGGCACCCATCGGAGGTGTTCCGCAAAAAAGGTGTTCCGCAGTACACATTCAGCTGGCTGGGAAATTTTTAATTGCTAGTGGCTTCTGCTGGGAATTACTGACTTTTTCAAGCATTTCAAGCCGAGCTGGCTGGGAAATACTTACTTTTTTTCTAGCATTTCCAGCCGAAAAGAAGGAGCTGGCTAAAGGAACACTGGAGACTGATGACGAGTGAAAATGAACCCCTCCACCACTCCCTCGGTAGTGACAAAGTAATGACCGCTGGCTAAAGTTATCGCGTTTGCGGAAAAAACGGTTTTGGTCGCTTCTGTCTTCATACGCGCGGGATTATGCAAGATCCAACGACATTTTGAGGGAATATATTTTGCATCTTCCTCATTTACATGTAAGATTAATTTTCCATTGTTTTTTGTCTGTATGCTGAAGTTCTTGTGATGTTCGTCTACAGTTGAGACGAATTGAATGAGCTAACAACAGTATTTTCATTCACAGATTCTGCAGATTTGGGGTGCCAGTTCGGCTTCCCGCTCTCAGTTCTAGAGTCGACAGCGTGATTCTTCAAACAGAAGGCAAGTTTTTATCCTCTACTTTTACGGTAAAAATTGTATTATTTCAGTTAATTTCTTTCGACAACTCCAGGCTGTAGAGGACAAGCATGTGCCAAAAAAAAAAAAAATGTGCAACCTTCAACAAATTGTTAATTTCGTGTTTTCATTCCGAATTCAACAGTGGTTCAACACTGACAGATGTCTGAATTTGGTGGAAGTGGTGGTATATGCCTTAAAGTTGTAGTCAACTGCGCAAGCTTGGAAACAATTTTGTTATATTACCAGGCTAATTGTCAGTTGAGGGGCAATTTTGGCAGGGCACGAAGTTTGTCTGGCCAGACATTTTATAGTTGTGTTGTCTTATGGTTTTACGGCTATGCCAGTCCACTACAGTTTTACATGTATCATCATTACTTTTAAATTATGTCTAATGATTCAGATTGGCATCATGAGCACTGTTGTAGTGTAGATTTTTATATGCCCAACTGAGTGAAATTTACTTGTGTGAGATTGCTCCTTATCAATTTATCAGGACAGACCAACATGGACTAAGTAAAGTCCTCTGATTGAAATGCAACTAATCATCAGCTGTTTTGTGTGGGCTTGGGTACTCAATATGTGCAAATAAATATTTTCTCTGTTTATTAGTGTTTTTGTGTATTGTGTATGTTAGTAATTGTTATTATGACCAACATTGTACATTTTTTTACTTGGCAGATCTTTTACTACTCCTTTTTAATATCACCAATTTATCATATCATCCTTATATTATAACAAACAAGGTTGAGTTAGGCTTCTGACGATGAGCATTCATTGCTTGTTCACTCTTGTGACCCTCTCTCTTCCATCGGAATGAGTTAGGCTTGTGACGATGAGCATTCACTGTTCGTTCATTCTTGTGACCCTCTCTCTTCCATCAGATTGAGTTAGGCTTGTGACGATGAGCACTCATTGCTTGTTCATTCTTGTGACCCTCTCTCTTCCATCAGGTTGAGTTAGGCTTGTGACGATGAGCACTCATTGCTTGTTCATTCTTGTGACCCTCTCTCTTCCATCAGGTTGAGTTAGGCTTGTGACGATGAGCATTCATTGCTTGTTCATTCTTGTGACCCTCTCTCTTCCATCAGGTTGAGTTAGGCTTGTGACGATGAGCATTCATTGCTTGTTCATTCTTGTGACCCCCTCTCTTCCATCAGGTTGAGTTAGGCTTGTGACGATGGGCATCCATTCCTTGTTCATTCTTGTGACCCTCTCTCTTCCATCAGGTTGAGTTAGGCTTGTGACGATGAGCATTCATTGCTTGTTCATTCTTGTGACCCTCTCTCTTCCATCAGGTTGAGTTAGGCTTGTGACGATGAGCATTCATTGCTTGTTCATTCTTGTGACCCTCTCTCTTCCATCAGGTTGAGTTAGGCTTGTGACGATGAGCATTCATTGCTTGTTCATTCTTGTGACCCTCTCTCTTCCATCAGGTTGAGTTAGGCTTGTGACGATGAGCATTCATTACTTGTTCATTCTTGTGACCCTCTCTCTTCCATCAGGTTGAGTTAGGCTTGTGACGATGAGCATTCATTGCTTGTTCATTCTTGTGACACTCTCTCTTCCATCAGGTTGAGTTAGGCTTGTGACGATGAGCATTCATTGCTTGTTCTTTCTTGTGACCCTCTCTCTTCCATCAGGTTGAGTTAGGCTTGTGACGATGAGCATTCATTGCTTGTTCATTCTTGTGACCCTCTCTCTTCCATCAGGTTGAGTTAGGCTTGTGACGATGAGCATTCATTGCTCTTTCATTCTTGTGACCCTCTCTCTTCCATCAGGTTGAGTTAGGCTTGTGACGATGAGCATTCATTGCTTGTTCATTCTTGTGACCCTCTCTTTTCCATCGGAATGAGTTAGGCTTGTGACGATGAGCATTCACTGTTCGTTCATTCTTGTGACCCTCTCTCTTCCATCAGGTTGAGTTAGGCTTGTGACGATGAGCACTCATTGCTTGTTCATTCTTGTGACCCTCTCTCTTCCATCAGGTTGAGTTAGGCTTGTGACGATGAGCATTCATTGCCTGTTCATTCTTGTGACCCTCTCTTTTCCATCGGAATGAGTTAGGCTTGTGACGATGAGCATTCACTGTTCGTTCATTCTTGTGACCCTCTCTCTTCCACCAGGTTGAGTTAGGCTTGTGACGCTGAGCACTCATTGCTTGTTCATTCTTGTGACCCTCTCTCTTCCATCAGGTTGAGTTAGGCTTGTGACGATGAGCATTCATTGCTTGTTCATTCTTGTGACCCTCTCTCTTCCATCAGGTTGAGTTAGGCTTGTGACGATGAGCATTCATTGCTTGTTCATTCTTGTGACCCTCTCTCTTCCATCAGGTTGAGTTAGGCTTGTGACGATGAGCATTCACTGTTTCTTCATTCTTGTGACCCTCTCTCACTCTTAACAATAAGTCCCTTCTCTTCTCCCCTTCTTGTGTTAAAATCTTCTTTGTTGTCACTTTCCATGCTATACTGATGAGAGGTTTTCTTATACAAGAATACCTGCATTGTGTCTGTGGTAGGGAGGGCATCTCTTGCACTTCACAAACCTCTGTAACTTGTGAATTTTGCATCAGAGGCATGCACAATCAGAACTTGCACCACGTAAGCCTGTAACAATCAACATAATTTTTTAATCTCCACCTAAAAAAGAGCATAATTTTTTGATTGACGTTTGTGCAATTAATTTGTTGACTTCAAGTGGTTTCTTCAGTGAGTGATGTACTGTGTCATAGCTTTCAGGTCCATTAACCACTACTATGAGACTATGCACAGGTACGGAGATTGCACCCCTAGCGCCTGTTTAACTTGAAGCAGACAAGGTCACCTCTTCTCTGACATCTAAACTGGTCAGCATCTGGGCAGCTGGACTGGTCATGACACGGCTAGGGCACACAAGACAGATGTGCTTAGCCAGACTAGATAAAGTCACCGTCCACAGCTCTAGATCTAATTGGTTTCAGTTGCAAATTAGGTCATGCACTGCCCAATGGCAAAACCGCTCGTCATAGTGCTACCATGCATTACCTTAAATTTGGACACAGCGCCACTAATGATCTGCTGATAACGGATCATTTCAGGGGTCCTGGATGGAAATACGCCACAATGACCAGCATAAATGTGGTGTATGCATCCAGGCTTTTGTGGAAGTTGTAAATCATTGGTTTTCTGTCACACCCCATGGTGACCAGACGGATGTAGGGACCTGGGCCTGAATCATCTAGTAAAGTTTGATGGAGTTGGATAGCAACAAAGAAAAGTCATTGTATTCACCCTGCACAATTTTGTCCTCTAAAGAGCAGTCCAGGGGACGTTGAAGTCCTAGAGATTTTGCTTAACCGGGCCTTGAAGGCATGCTGAATGCGAGGACGGGGAATGTGGTAGCATAAGCTGGCTGATTGTGGTGAGATGGGTGCATCAGCTGTGAGTTTCTGGTTGCTTAAGGAACTCATATTTCTTGGTGTCAATATTTTTAGGTATAGAACTACCCATTTCACTCTCTGAATCACTGACTTTTTCATTCTCATTCAAATCAATTAATCCACCATCTATGCCAATATTCAAATCTGACTGATCATTATCTTCCATTCCACATTCTACATTTGGCACATTTATTTTTTTTGTATTTTTTTATTTTTTCAGCATACTGCTAGTAATTTACAAGACTTTACAAGGTTTAAACATTATTATATCTCTCAGTTAGTACGCGCACTGTGATTGGTCAATTTAGCGGGCCGTACAGTGAAGTACGGCCCGCTAAAGTTTGTTTTGGTCGCCAAAATGACTCCAGAGATATAATAAATATCTTATTAACCTCGTTTTCTTGGTCCGTACTGTAAAATACGGATCCTCATTTTTTCCCGTCAATTTATGGCCCGCTCGCTTCGCGCTTGGGCCATAAATCGACGGGAAAAAACTTGGTCCGTATTTTATAGTACGGACCTCGAACTCGATTAATAAGAGGTATTTATTAAACTACTTACATTACACACTACACTACAACCCTTATAATACAGAAAAAAGTTATATTTCATTATACACACACACACACCTACATTTACATGACAATGCACAGGGTTCGTGCTACTCCTTAAACTCCTTAAAAACTCCTTAGATTTGATTTACGTTCTAAAGGGCGCTTAAAAACTCCTTAAATTTACAAAATTCAGCAAAAACTCCTTATTTTTTGTTAAGGAACGTGTTGTTGTTCATCGTGGAAAATGTGAAGATAGTATAAATTGTTCATTTGTCACACGATGTGGTCACTTGATCGCGACGTTTCGACTGCTTACTGCTAGTCTTCGTCAGGCAATGGGGTCCTTATTTGTTGTCTAACAATCGTCAAACTAGAAAATTGCAAAAGCAGAGCACCATAAAAACTATGAAATGCGAATTACTGCCGCAAATACACATTATAAACTGACAAAAAATATGAAAGTCATTGCGTCTTTTATTAGTTAGGCGTTCCTGTTCCAGTTCTATTGGTCCTGGGAACTTTTTCAAAGAAACAAACAAACAAAATACTCCTTAAAAATTGTATTTTGGTCCTTAAAAAGTCCTTAAATTCTGTTTACTCACCCCAGCACGAACCCTTCCCGCACCATCAGTAAAATCAAAATCTTGCCTTTTTTTCCCACTTCTGTAAAACATAGGAATCCCACTGGCAGCATTCGGCAATTTCCAGCCTATTGTTCCGGGGGGCTCTATTTCGAGTTCAGCAACAAAAGGTCCTGTAAATTTTATAGAACCGGGATCAGGGAAAGCTACAGATTTTTCTCCTGTATTGCTTAAAGTTACATCGGCTGCTAATTCCTGAATACCATGGCCCCTGCTACTCCACCTTCAGTAGCGATTTCTCCTGTAGTGTTCCCTTCAGGCAGCGTTATTTCTACATCAGGCGCCTTAATTTCACCTGTAATGGTCGCTGTGAGCGACATTTCTCCTTCATTAGCTGCATTGTTGGGCCAGAAACTAGCTTGCGAATATCTGGCTTCTAAAAGCCTCAAAGTTCCAGCTTCATAAACAACTTTGTCTAAATAATTGGTGTTTGCAGCAGAACTGAAAATAGGGAAAGCTTGATAAGGCGTTTTACAACTTCAACGTCGGGTTCAACTGCCATGTCTAAGATATCAGCATACCAAGTAGCCCATCCCCCCCTGATACTCGTGAAATCTGGTAAAGTCAGGGAATTCTATAGACGCTTTCAAAAGCTCAATCTTGGGCTTCTTAAATTTACGTTGGATTTCTTTCGGACTGAATTGCATGGCTATCATCTAGGCATTTGCCGATTGTGCTAGTAAAAGTGGCATATTATGCTAGTGGCAGTGCTCGTTTTTTGCCCAAATTATGCTTGCTTTTCAAAATTATGCTACTTTTTTAAAAAATTATTCTGTGCACAAACTTCACAACTCACAAGACCAGTTTGAAAATGTATTTTATTAAAACAAATACAGTGAAAACTAAACCATGCAGTTTCTGACAAAGCCCTGGATAACAAATTTAACATTGAATAATCTCGCTCGTTTCTGAACCACGCAGTCCGGCTTGACTTCTATAATTCGCTCTCTAACAGTTAATTAGCGCTTGTTATATTGAAGCATCACACTTGCTTGCAAGTAATCTGCAAGTGCACGATCTTGTTGATCATTGAATGAAGCTGCCAGGATGCTGAATACTCTCTCTGTGGCAGCAGACGATGGTTGGACCAACAGTATTTTCTTCACTGCCATGGACCAATTTGGGAGACGGTCTGCGTGGGCCTGCCACCACTCCACCTTCTTTTCCTCTTGTTCAATGACCACATCCTGGGCAGCAGCGACGTACTGTGGAAGCTCTCTAATTAGGCCATTGATAGTTGCATCATTGTCGAGGAAAGGGAAAATCCTTAGGGCTTCTGCTGTAGCGGGTGTAGGCCTCATCCATTGAACGGCAACTGGACACATGATTCTTGCAGCTTTGAAGGCCGTGACTGTGTCATAGAGCTTCACGTTAAACTTCTGCAAGAACCAAAGTATAGCCGGCTCTACACAAGCTTTTGCCTTCCGTTCTAGATCCGCGGCTCTCTGAGTAGCATCTTTGTTGGCAATTGCGGCAGCAACTGCATATACATTAGGAAAGTGCGGAGCTTGGCATGCCTCGGCGACAGCCTTTAACTTCTCGTAGCATGAAAACACAAGGGGCCCGTCACCTTCCAAGTAGTATGTAGCTTTGACAAAATGCTCTCCTACATCAATGGTCACAGCCAACTCGAGCTTAAGATCGACAAGGTGCTGAGGATCTGAGAGTATAGCTCGAAGCTGTGCCACAATCTTTGGAGCAATGTTCTCTACTTCCGCATCATTCAGGAATCCAGCAACGTCTCCAAACTGCTCCAGTAGCTGCCTGTAAACTTCCCATTTTGACCACCAGCGTGTTTCGCTATACGATTTCGGTTTTCGATCGGTTAGATCCTGCCATGCCAACTTTGCTTTATGGCTGTGACTGAATAAGCGTACCCACAGGTTTCCAAACTCCAAAAGAGTAGGAATTTCCAGATGTTTGCCAACATTATCGAGCGTGTGGGAAAAGCAGACAATGTGCAACAGCTTTGGGAAGGTGAATGCTATCTGATCCAATGCTGCTTGATTGACACTTGCTCCATCCCTCATCGCTGCAAGCAGAGAGTTCGCCTTGATCCCAAATTCAATGCAAAGGGCTTCGTTGAGAACTCTTGCTAGTTCTTCTGAATTCACCGACTTTGAGCAAATGTCAATTCTTATAAGACACTGTGTTATCATCCAGTCATCATTAATAAAGCGAAGGATTATCGCAATAGCCTCACCTTGCCTGGTGCTCCCGTCAAATATTACTGAAACGTCCCTTGTCATATCTTCTCCTGGCAAAGACAGTTCCTTCTTTATTCTCTCAACTTCTTGCTTGAAAATAAGAGAAACATACTGTCCGAGATGCGCACTATGAGTGAGGCGATACCCATTTTTCTCTAGCAAAGGACGTCGCCTGTCTACCTTCCCGATTGGAATCCCTGCTTTCAAAAATTCCTCCACTACTTCCTGTTGGTATGCTTGCTTCAGCCAACGGCAGCGTGTTGTCTTTATGAGTCTTCTCTCTGCTGAGTGCTTCGGCTATTATTTGTTCTCTTAACCTTGATCTCTTCAGTGCATCTTTCCCTTTGGCATGTTTTCCTGAACTACAATGTGATGCTAAAATGCTCTTTTTGGATGATACAATTTCTCTGCAGGCATTGCAAAAGATCGTTGTGCCTCTGACACTCAGGTGCTGATCAGGGAACTGATTAATACGATCTTGCAAAGGGACATTTTTCACATTAGTGACATTACTCGTCCCCCTCCTCTTTTCCAGTGGTGGATTTGAGGCGTCTATCCCGGGCAAGTTGTGCAGGCTTTGGTCTATCCTCTCTGTTCTCACTTCCTTGTAAACTATGTAAGTTCACTGCACTTGACTCGTTTGGCGTGGCGGCCGCCATTTTGAAACGAGCACTGGGAGAAAGACTAAGGAGTCTGGGACCGAGACACAGACTTCCGGTTCCGTTTCATCGAATTCCCGCGGTATCTCAACACAACTAAAAAGCAATCGCAAAATAGGATTGGAACCAACTGTTAATAGTAATCTATCGTTTTTAGTAGCTGAGATCTTCGTTTTCTTGAATTATTCTAAAATTGTGCTATTAAGACAAGAAATATACGGATTATGCTAGCAGTGCTACTTTTGGAAAAAGGGCAAAAATTATGCTCAATTCCTCAGATTATGCCAAAAATTATGCTAGCACAATCGGCAAGAGCCTACTATCATCATCAGGAAGTTTGGATCTTCCAGCGGGTCCTGATAAAATTGCATTTTATAGGTGTACATGTCCCAATCTTCGCTTTCTTGCTTCACGGGTTTAAAAGGTAGATCTAAATACTTATGTAAGACAAATAAACCACTCTTTCCAGTAAGATTTAACGGATCTTTCCTACCTATTATAGTTGTATTACTTCTAGTACTAGTAGATCTCTTTCGCTTTCCATCTGTAGCATCAAAGTTCTTTAGTCCTGTTAGCTTGCCTTCTCTAAAAGCACGCTTTCCTGCCGCCACTCTATTTGGATTCTTTGCCTTGTTTTTCTTGAGGGCTGAATTCAGTAATTTCAGAAATTACTAAAGAAAATTTACCCTTGCTAGTTTCAACAGCAGCACCACCAAGATTTTTTTAACAGGATCGTAAATCATGTTAAATAAAGCATGTTTTGGCAATGCTTCACACTCGTAACGGCCAAAATACTGTTTCCACTCATTCCCACTCAAACCCTTGAATTCTACTCTTTGGAAAATCTTAGTTCCTTGATCTTGCATACATATCCAGCTAATAGTAAAAAATCTAACGTTCCATGTTAAGCAGTCAAGCTAGCCATCAGTTCCATCTGTACCTTTAGATTTGGTTTTCGCTTCGCTTTCCTTTCCAGACATTTCTTGAGTAGACAGGATTCGTTTCAATGTCAGAATTATCGCTTTCTTCAGTAAGATCTGCAAAAGAAAATGTAAACACGATGAGAAAATCTCTTAGTGAAGCAGTTTATATTAAGTTTTGTGAACTTACCGATCAGATCAACTTGTATCTTCGCATTTCTGATAGGCTTGAAATCAGTTTGAGCGCTGAAATCGTCAAAGATCTTTTCGTCTAGCTTCAACGACTTTTTGGGCCTCGGGTTAGATGCTCACTTCAAGATACGCTTGGCAGCTTTTTTGGCGTTTTCTGTCAGCGCCTTGTCGGGGGTACGCTTTATGTAGTAAGTCGTGTCAGATTCCTCAAAGGGCAGCGCCTGAGTGTTGATTGTCGCTGTCTTAATCCTGAAGCCAGACGTTGACGCCTCGCCCATGTTGAGTATGTCAGCCAGGTCACGATATTCAAGTTGCGAAGAATGGAGGTAGGCGGGCTGTTTTTCGATGCTGGAATCGCTTTCTAACGCTTTTTTAGTCCTAAGAATCGTTAGATTCTTAGCGTCCTCTTCAAGTGCCAGCCATAGAACGCATAAAAAGCCGTCGACATTATATCGTTCCTCATCGGACGGGTAAAAGACCTCGACCTCTTGAAAACGATACTTGTTATTTGTTTTCTGCCAGACTACTGTCGCCACACGCATCTTGACGAGGTCACTGGCTAATTGACCCCCGTCTGAGTAGGCTGTGAAAACCCAGTTGTTACTCCTGGAGATAGGTTTCAGATTCGTTTCTAAATATTCAAAACTTCTTACGAAATTACTGTCGGGTTGATAGCCCTTGCTGCCGAGATAGTCTTTAAAATACCCTTCTCGATCTATCCACGGCTTCGTTATTCCGAAGGCTACCAAATGCTTAAACTCATCAGGGGTTTTCGACATGAAGTTAATAAGCTGCTGTATAGGGGAAGCCATTGTGCTGAATTAACAGATAACAACCACGAACTAATTAGAAACAACTTTATTAACAAGCTAAAGACTGGTAAAAAAACAAGTTTGACTGCGTCACATAAACAAGAAAAAACCGGTTTGATGAGTATGCTAATTGAAAAAAAACGGTTATGGAAATTAGAAAAACCGGTTTGACGAGTATGCTAATTGAAAAAAATGGTTTATGACATCACAGTTAATCTCTCAGCGTTTTGTTTCTCTATAAGTTCGTTAATTTCTTCTTCTAATAGATCTACATAATTAACACGGTAAACGAAGTGCACTTTCCCATTGAAGGCAGAAACATCATGGCCCGCAATAACTCGCATGTCACCAACCCAAAGAGTATTAAATACTAAAGAAAGGCTAGTTAATATAAAACGTAGCAGTATCTCGGTGCATAAGTTATGAGTCAAATTTGGCCCATTTCGCTGTATGAAGCGACAACTTATTTTTTGACTTTGCAATAACTAATTCAAGATTTTGAATCTTCCTTAATCTAGACGTAAAAACTTTAAATATAGGAAACGTTTTTCTCCAATGACAAGAGTACAAATATTGTTTAGCGATTAGTAATACATGATTGACAAATAACTCGTCTTCGCAATTTGGCATTCCCAGCATAATTTCTTTATTGTTGAGGTTATTTATATTTACCTTTAAAGAGAGAAGCCACTTAATAACTTCTGCCCAGAATTCTTTGGTATAATTGCAATTTCCGCAGAAAGAACAAACTGGAGAAGACACAACACCAATTTTATACAAAAAGACATTTGCCACTAGGTATTTGTTTAACAGTTTGAATTGAAATTCACGCATCTATGTGTCCGAGGTGACACGCTATAGATATCTGGCCAATCAAGGGTATCATTTATAAAGGAGCTCCTGTATTGCTCTTGAGCGGAAGGAACGGTTATAACTCTGTTTCTGAGTTCTTTATAAATAGTTTTTGACACAGCTTTACTGATCGAGGTGTTTTGCCCGTTTAAACGTAAAACAATTTGCTCCTCCAAATTAAATGCCTTTTTAACAGAGTAAAAATGTCCATTTAATGAATCTCGCCATTGGCTTGGGAGGGCGTTTAATACAGAAATAAGTCTAAATTGATCCAAAGGAGTAAGGTTCAGCTCCCTTAATTTGCATTTAGTTATTAACTCATTGTTTTCAGAAATGAGGTCTCCACTTCTTAAGATCCCCTTTTCCGTCAATGTCTTATAAAATACAGGTTTCCCATTGATGCAAATATGTTTATTATTCCAAAGAATAATTTGGAGAATTTTATTTATATCATCATTGATTTCTTTGCATTGATTATGTGCCACAGAGCATTTTGCGAAGCTCTTTAAGCAATCCTCATAAAAAGGTGGAACTTTTATCAGTAACCTTTTAACGTCGAAATTGCAGCAAAGAATAAATTTACCTCCAACTGGTTTTAGTAATGCAATAGAATAATCTTCCAGCTACTTTGCTCGTCACTGACTAATTTCTTACAGCACATAATTCTCTGTGTCTCAAACGAAGATCCTTGAACTTCAGCTTCCATTATTGTCGGAGCGAACCAAGTTTAGCTTAAAGTCTAAATCATCTCTTTCAAGAATCATTACCCCACAACTGTGATTAGAACCATGTGAAAAGTAAAGCTTACCTTGCCATTGTGTCCTCCAGACACTTTCAATATCAATAGTGCTGTAAGTTTCCTGCAAAAACACTATATCATATTTCCGTTCATCTAGCCAGCAAAAGGGAGCTTTCCTCTTTGTGGGCGATCGTATCCCTCAAACATTTAAAGACAATAATTTAAAATCTACGCAAGATTTCTCGAATGCGAAGAAGAAAATTATCGGAAAGTAACGTACAGAGCACAAGTCCTGTGTAGCGCACAGAGAATGAGTCAATAATTTGAGCCAAATAAAATATGATCTGAACACAAAAGGGTAATTCTTAACACTTAGACACCACACTAAGAATAATAGATTATTATAAGAGCTGCTGATTGCTAAATCATATACGCAGCCCGTGGGATTTAGAGCTTTTGGCATATTTGCATTTCATGAAAAGGTGACACTACCGCTCCCGCTATTTATGAGTAGAAAAAAAAAATAATAACATGCATCATCAATAATGACCAAAATGTTGGAAAAAGAAAAAAAAAACCAAAGATAAAAAACTAAAGTTCTAAGTAACCACATGTCCATCAATAATAAGCTTGTCAGGTTCTTTCTTGTCGAAAAAAGCTCTCTTGCCTTCCTCCCTAGCAGGCTTTAGACGTGGCCACAATTTTCTTCTCTGCTCCTGTATTTTCTTCGGGTAGTCAGCATACAACTTAACATCAATCTCATCTTTCAACTCCAACACTCATTTAAATACCTTTTCTCGATCAGGAAAGCGAAGGAAACGGGCAATGATCGGTCGGGGAGAATCTGGCTTCTTTCCTCCGACTCGATGCACACGTTGAAACTCAATGTCGCGAGCATTATCCACTTCAAGCTCCCTCTCAATAAATCGATAAATAAGTTCCTTAGCGTTCTCTTCCATTGTATCAGTTGACTCAGGAATGTTAAAGAAACGTAGGTTCTCGTGTCGGCTATAGACATCTTGATAGAGGATGCGGCTATTCAGGGATTTAATTTCCACTTCATTTTCGTTCACTCTTGACTTTAATTGCTCTATCTCGCTGTTTAAAAAAGTTAAACTTCTGTCCATAGTCACGACAGCCTTCTCGAAATCATCAGTTTTGGCGCTAAGTGTGGCAACTTCTCCTTTAATACCATTTACAGAGGTCACTCCAGGTTGTTAAATCGTTGTAGGACTCCTTCAACCATGCTCTCTAAACTGTTCAATTTTTGTATAACCAGTTGTAGCTTCGAGCCAAGATCTTCCGCCATGTCCAGCGCAATGTTGACTTCGTCGTCAGCTTCAAACAAAGGCTCGTAAATTCTCTTTTCTTTCGGTGTCAGAGCTCCACTTTCTGAACTACTACTGCTTCCTCTAGTTTTCCGGTTTAAAATACTAAAAAATTCCGCCATACAAGGAATAGCTGCACCAAAAATAACGAATAAAGAGGGAGCGGTTTCGCTTACGTCTTCACTCGGCTATGACAGACCCAGACCCATTGGCACATTTAAGACAACACCATTTTCTGGTAGTTCAGCAAGGTTTTGCTCACTAATCTTAACATCTTCTGTTCAAGATATTATTTGGCTCCCCATGCAAATTAAACACTGCAGAACAGACAATTATTTTGATCTATATTTAAGCAAAATTCGTCTGACATGACTGTTTGATGAGAATTGATAGACTTAACCCAGAAATAATTTTGTGGATTTTTAGAATTAGCCATATAGCATGCAAAGAAGCATGGTGACCTCCTTTTTTAGTTATTTATGGCTTTATTTTATTTGCAGTTTAGAAGAGTTATTAGAAATAATTTCTAATCAATGGTATCAACTTAAGCAGGGGTTTTATTTTCAATGCGATGGCAACTGGTTTTCACAGGCAGGCAAAACTTTGTAAACTAAACTTCTTTTTAACAAAAACGTTTCACTAGATGGTCAAACCAGGCAGGCAAAATCATCATCTACACAGCTGGTCAAATTTGCCTGGTGCCTGGCCCTTAATAAAACCTAACATGGAACAAGTTTAGATTTCAATGTTTCAAGCACATGAATACATTTGAATAAATTGCCTTGGCAAACAACAGTATACCTTCAATAATGGCCCCAGTCCATGGACATCTCTCTGGTCCTCCATTTTCAAGAGGGACTTGGATTATAACCGTCTCAAAGATTGCTGTTCTTCTCTGAACTGACTCTAACAAAATTTGGCATCAAGAAAACATTCAGTTTGATTCATTGTAACACTGCACTTCAGATATTTAAACAAGATATGTTTTCGACATCATGCATAGTTCTGCGGCTGTATATGTTATTGCAGATGTACTCTGAAAGACGGATTCCTTTTTACTCTGCCTGATGGTTGATGTTAGCCACAAGGCAGCAATAAAGACAAGCATTTTCGTATTTGCAGTATAGCTGTGGAGGAGTACAGACTGTTAAGGTTAGCCCACATGTATAAATTTTAAACAGGTTGTCACTTTCCCCAATTTGTTCTGTATTAGACAAAACACTTTGCCGTATAAAATCAGATGTTGATATCATTGAATTGCTCATTCTTCATCAAGGTAGAAGCCACAGACGTCTTCCTTTTTGGCCTGAACTTTGTACCTGATTCCTACCCAGTCAAAACTAACATTGTTCAAATGCACCATTTTACCCTACGTTACCTAATTTTCTATTTACATAATTTTCTGTGTGCCCCAAATTAACTTTGTCACATACGCACATATGCAATAAAATGAAACTGAAAAGTTTTTTGTTTTGTCGTGTGAATTTATATCCTAGATTGTATTTCTTAGGCTGAGAAGCAGAGAAATTTCAAGTTAATGTCACTTGATTTCCAAATTTTAAAGGCTCCTTAATTATGATACTTGAGAGCCAAAGAACGTAGAATTCATTCAAACAAATTTGTTCGATTTGTGGGTCACTGATTCCATTCTAATGCAAGCAAGATCCAACAAAATTTAAATTTCAGGCATAAAATTTTTGCTTAACTCTACATGCAGCTGGTACCACAATTTGTGTGATCTGTCTTTGACGATGGAAACGTCTTTGAGTAACATTTCCCACTTCAGCATTTCCTCGGCTCTCCGGCTGCTGCTCGATCCGTTTGAGGACCTCTGCATGTGTTTCGGTTTTTCTCTCGTGCTCCTCCCTTAGCTTCTTGTTTTCCTCTGCAAGTTTTCTGTTGCTTGTTATCACTTCCTCCATTAATACCAAGCATTCGTCGGACAAATTAGCTCGGAATTCAGTAGGTACATTAAGTCTCTCTACCATGTATCTCGATCTCCAGCATGTTGACAAGGTGAATGACTTAGGTATTGGTTGGCTAATCTGCACGGTAATGTCCACCAAAATGTCGCAGACGCAGATATTAAAAGAAGAAAACACGAGTTAAAAGCTCAAAAAAGACAAGACTGTAGCTAACAAACTCGAAGAGTAACAATGCTCACTGAAAAAGTGCGCCAATTTATTTGTACTACTATTCTTGATGTTTGCCTCAAGCTAGTGATTCACGCCACTAACTGCAGGCAATCCAAAGTTCCAGTGTCAATTATTAACCCAAAACTGGAGCCTTCTCTACCATGCTTGATCTTCGGCAGGAAAACAGGTCAAAGAACACTGAAATTACTCTCCTCTGTGATAATGTAAAACTTAAGTCCCATCTGTAGCTCCCTTGGAGTCAATGACAGAATTCAGGGCCGCTTTTAAAGAAGTACCATTCAAGTGGCTCGGTGGCTTGTCAATCAATTACGAGCCGTCGAGCCACCAAGCCACTATATTATATACCTTTCTCGTTCTTTAATCATTTAATGTGACTGACAAGCCCGCTGGACAAGAGGTGCCCGAACCGCGGATCACTCATGACTTGGACTTCACCTTCCACTAGCCGGAAGAGGTGATTAAGATCGGGATCTTTCTTGAAATCTTTGTGTATACCACGAACTCGTCTTGCCCAGTCTCTTTGTAAGTGGGAATGAAGACAATTGACTACCCTTCCAATGTTGGTGGATGCCCTCATTTCACCTTTCTATCATTCATTAGGCCTTAAAATCCTGAGACAGGTGTGGAAATGATTCCTAAGCTGAATTATGGAAGGTTTGTCTCCCTTGTCAATCGTTGGACTTTCAGTGACATGTAGCAAAAACGCCCTGACCACACTATCTGGATTGCCAAACTGTTCCTGTATAGCCATTGCTTCACTCAAACCTCTCTCTTCAACCTCACAGTGCTCCATTGACCTCCTTGCTCTCCTTCAACAAAGCTCAGAAGATGTGTTACTTTCTATTTCTCTGTGAAACCTTTCTCATTTAGCCAGTCCTGCACTCTTTGCATAAATACAGTAAAGTCTGCAGCACCTCCCTTGAACTTTGGTATCTAGGGCCTTGGAACCCCTTGCCTTTGTATCATTAGTCTTCATGCTTTGTTGCATCACACCAACCATTTGTTGATTTGCCTGAAGCATTGCCATTGTCAGACTCTGGTCAATTGTGGAGTAGCTGGCCTCGCATCCAATTCCTGTGCAGTCAGTGCTTCTTGTACATTGATCGTACTCTGTGGTGGTTTTGGAGGCTCACATTCAAAGGGTACTGCTGAAAGTGGAAACCAAAGGTTTCAAAAAATTGGATCAGGTGGGTTATGATTAGATGTAGAGGTTTTGATGATGATGTCTTTACTTTTCACTTGAACAATTCAGTCCAGTTACATCTAGATAACATGAAGACAAGGGACTTTTATAAATTTCTTTTGTAAAAACCCACGCAGACGAGCATGCTGGACCAAAGAAATGGAACAGAAATTTATCTCTGAGCAAGGAAAAATGGGAAAAGTGTTTACATCCCAGTAAAATAACTCTGCAAAGAAACAAATCTTCAGTATTGTGCAAAAGTAATGCAAACAAATTTCAACAAAATTCCTGGCTTTTCAAGGAAGTCTCACTGGAAACAATATTTCAACAAAGTTTCCCCTCATTTTCGTGACACCTATTGTTCTCATTTGCACGACTTTTTGAGCGATAACTCACTCCTCCCGAAACATCGCTGCACTTTTTCTAAAGATCATTCACTCCTCCCGAAAATTCAATCTATTGTTTATCAATAGGCCAAGACCATCTTCGAACAGTTAGCTGAGTGAAATATAAAAATGACCTTACCAATCATTGTGCATGGAAGAAGCCATTAATCTGTTGTAATAGCATCACAGCTCAATGAAATGGTAGCTATGAAAGTCACCTGGTTACTTCAGAAGGAACGCTAAATTGTTGACTTGATCCAAAACCCCAACACACCACAGTTCCAATAAATAAATGCAATTGTACTCTCTTTTATACACTTGCCAAAATGCCATTTTCACAGCATGCAATCATCCATCTGTTTATCCTTATAAGTTAGCGTCCCACTGATTAATATAAAGGCAACGAAAATGGAACAAAATAATTGTGAACTGATCAACGACTTAAAAGCAACACCCAGTGACCTCAATCCCCCGGGTTGTTGGAAAGGTGGATGATATAGCCGGATATAGCATTCTTTGTTTTGTCAACACTTATTTGATAGATAACGATTTATCCAGGGGATAGCATTATCCAGCCTTCAAAATAAACAACAGCCGAATGGATTTGAGAGCGTGCGTGTGTGTTCGTTTCAGGTAAACGCGATTAATCTGATTAAACTTGAATTCATGAGGGTCAAAGGAAACAATACACTAGCAACATCATCTCAATCTCACGGCGCTAGAGACTGGTGAACAAAGAAGAAGAGCTAATCTTTTGCTTACTTCCAGCAACCAAGCTGACAGTGCATCGAAACACTGCTCTGGCGATATGTGATAAGTAACAAAAGCACTGCTTAAATATTACCTTCTAGGAACTTTACAGTTTTTGTATGCAATAAACTTACATGACTGCATCTTACCTTTTTATCAAAACCATTGCTTTCCCATAGGGTTTCGTAAAAGGTTAGGCAGCTTCTTTTTGCTTTCCACTCATTTATTCTTGAATGCCTATAGCCCCATCACAAGTACCAGTTAGGTTCGTATTTCCCGTTATAGAACCAGTTGGCGGCATGGGCGGATCCTGGATTTTACATGAGTGATTTGAAGCACCGTAAGTAGGGGGGTTTGGGGGCATGCTCCCCCAAGACAATTTGAAATTTAGTGCTCCAAGAATGCAATTTTCCTGCATTCTGAGAGCACTTTAAGCCATTCAGACACATTCACAGTACCTCCTCAGAAAGGCATAATTCTGTACAAAAAATCAATTCCGTGTATTTACACAGACAAACCAGAATAACATTTAATTTTTTTTTTTGTCCAGAAATTTGCTAATAACTTTCCAATGGGAATCAGGTCAGTTAGCTCAAAGTGGGAATGGAGGAAAAAAAATAAGGATTTATTAGTGAATATTAAGAAACATTGTTGTGGAAATGTATCAGCAAAACTGAAAAGTTGGAATCATACTTGCCTTTTTCAGCCTTTTAGGTCAGTGTATAAATTGATGTGGTCCAATGAGCTCAGACTGAGAGAATATGTGAAAACCATTTAAGCTTATCAAATACCCAGAGTCAGTGGAAAAATAACTCTAAAAACTATTGAAGAATGACTTTTTTGTCCAGATATAAGTATTAGCACAATTGTACCACAGACACCAGTTATGTATCTACTGTTCTCCATCAGTTCAAAGATTACATCAATCCCGATGGAACATAACTCACAAGTACTCTAGAAACACTAGTGACTGCCTGGTACAAAATTATTAATTTAAAGTATTTTCCATTCTCATTCTCCTGGGATGTAAATTAGCAAATAAATCTATAATTTGTTCAAGATCTAATTCCATTTCCCTATGGGCATGCATCAGTGCTAATGCATTCAGTCTATCCTGGACCATTGTACTTCTCAAATAAGTCTTCAGATTTCGGAGGGTTGAAATGGACCTTTCACAAGATGCCGATGAAATGGGAATAGTGATCAGGATTTGAAGTATAGTATATATATTTACATAAGTATCCTTGTCAATTTGTTCCAGGGTGGCATCTATGCTGTCAGGGATGTCTTCTCTCTTATCATTTTTCCCCTTCCACAGTCTTTCACACAACAAAAGCTCTGCTGGTAAACCTGCATAATTAGGGATATCCTGTCTGTAATGGTTACAAAATTCCCAAACATTATCCTTCCAAATGGGGTCAGTAGCCAACAAATTAGATGGAATCACTGGAAATCCTTTGTAGCACACAAAAACATCCTCTTCAAATCTGCTGTCCAGTTTTGCAAGAGCATGGTTAAGGAATTCTGTTGTCAGATTGATCCTGTAATAGTCTTCAGGGGTTGGGGCTGGTGCATTGTTTCTGTGAACTTACCTCTGAATTATCCTGGGCATGCTTGGCTAACAGCTTCCTCGTAGAGAGCATAGTGCCTGTTATCAATGTCAGTTTGTATATCTGTTAATGCTGATTTTAACAGAACAGTTTCCTCTTTTGCTTTGAGAAGATCCATTGCTTTCTTTTGTAGTCTAACTGTGAGTGATCTGGTTAAGTCTAAAATGTGTCTCACAATAACAGAGTAACAATAAAGGAAAATGTAATTGCATTAAGGCTTGTGCATCATTTCTACTGTTTTGATTCCAATTCCCATGGCTAGGAGCATTTCTGTCCATTGCAATGTCTTCAAGTGTAGCCACAACTGGGTGAAGAAGCTCCATGATTCGGTCCATACCATCAATGCGCTCAATCCACCTTGTACGACACACGTTTACCAAAACGAAGTGGTTAGCAGCAGGCATCAGTACTCTAATCTTGCTTATCAAATGCTGCTGTCGCTTCAGGGAATTGTCAAAAAATTCTGAGAGCTTTCTTACAACATCCGTCATGTTTCTAACAAGTGGTAATTGGCACGTGTCAGCAACACACAAGTTAAGCCTATGATTCATACAGTGAACGTAAAGAGCCTTGTCATGTTCAGCCCTGATAAGTGATGAAGCTCCATTCAAGCGCCCAGACATATTGCCTGCACCATCATAACACTGGCCACGACAGTCATCCATAGATAGTCCTAAATCAGCTAGAGCACCAGTTATTAAATCTTTGATAGCTGCTCCTGTTGTTCCATCCTCACAAAGGTAGAATCCTACAAACTCTTCTCTGACCGTTTTGGTTGAATCGAGAAATCTGATCACCACTGAAAGCTTTTCTTTATTTGATAACTCAGCTGCTTCGTCAGACATAATAGAAAAATATTTGCTGTCTCTGATTTCCTGTGACAAATTATTCTCTATGATAGCACCCACAGTTGTAATCATCTAATTTTGAATGGTTTTCCGCAGAAAATTATTGTTTTAAAAAGGGATTTCAGAATTTTGCGATTTCTATTGATTTGCTGTTAAAGTAAATTGTTGATCTGCTGATCAATTGGAATCGCTTCTCTTGTCATGTTTCTCAGAAAATTCTCCATTGCAATCACTGCAAAATTATGCATCTCACATTTCCCGCTGGCGTGTTTGGTAAAACGTGAAACGGCAAACGTGAGTGGAGACTTGAACAATTTGTCTAGTTTATTCATATTTTGCCCACACTGGACTCCAAAACAAACACATGGTAAACAAAATGCACCATCAGCATATTTAGAGTATGCTAGCTAGGGAAATCTTTTCAGCCAGCTCCACACAAAATGATGGCTAGAATTCGAACATTCCACCGACGCTGGGAAATCAAATAGCTCACCTGGTTTCCACACATTCTCTATGAACTTGAACTTGTCCTGGTCCGAGTATGAGTTGATTTCCTTATAAACCAAGCCAACATCATACTGTGAACAGTCCTCCTTCCGACAAACTGGATCGCCTCGAACCATCATTTATAATTAAAATTTCCCTTGTCTTCCTCCGTAGCAAGTTACTTTAACAATGGACTCTGATCGGAGCAAGAACAAACGAGGGACTTTCGGGGAGAGGCTTCCCTTTATATACAATTGTCAGTAGTTTGCACGGTAGTTTGCGTCCTGGATAGCCAATCACAACCGAGTTTGAGTAGTTCGCAAGACAATGCGAGTGATTCTGGCCAATAGAGGAGGGTTTTGAGTGATTTGTTGAAAGGTCGGTAAACTAACCACTCCCACTCACTGCATACAAATTTTGTCCGGTCATGCCTACGAATTCTTTTGTGTTGTTCTCCGAAGTCTCGACAAAGGACGAAAGCACGTGAACGGAGATTTGTCAAATTCGTTTGGAAAGGACTGGGTTTGCTGTGTAATCGATGGTATAACGAGATTCAACGATTTTTTTCTTTGTTTTATTTCATAATAAACACTGCAACAAGAAGGATAATTGATTTCTTGAGCTTCAAGAAACAACCTGAGAAATAACAAACCCAGGTTTGGAAACATTTGAGTGATTTCTGGAAATCACTTGAACTACTCTGGATCCGCTGCTGGGCAGAGAAAGTTCTGCATAAGGTGCCTTAATTTCACCTGTGATCGTCACTTCTAAACTCATACTACCACTATTAGCTGGATTTTGGGGCCAAATAAGAGCTTCTGAGCGCTCGGGCTGAATCAATCTCAAAGTTCCAGCTTCATAACTTACTTTACAGATACATTTACTACATTTACAATCTCAACATCGAGTTTGTAACTTAAGTCTATGATATCAGCGCAAGATTGTACGTAATTTGCATTCATATCAGGTTCAAGTTCGAGAGATCCGTTCAACTGAGGAAATGTTATAACTGCTTTCAACAACTCAATTTTAGGTTTCTTAAATTTCTTTTGTATTTCTTTAGGGCTGAACTACATTGCGATCATCATGCGTAAGTTAGGATTCTCTAGAGGATCCTGATAAAACTGCATTTTATAGGAAAAGTCCCTTCAGTAGACTGAACACTATGGAAAGGTAAATCTAAATATTTTTGATGCAAATGAATATATGAAACACCATATATTTGAACTGCAGAGTAATATGTAATGACATTAATTGATCATCGCAGTTATGTACACAACGTAAGCAGCTGTGAAATTAAAGCCTGAAAAAAAAAAAACTCAGGCCTGAACAGGATATGACTGCTCTGGTATCACAGAGATCATGGGTTCGAATCCAGTTAAGGCCTGAGTTTTTTTCAGGCTTTAATTTCACAGCTGCTTAAGTTGTGTACATAACTGCAATGTTAAATTAATGTCATTACATATTACTCTGCAGACCAAATATATTGTCTTTCACATATTCATTTCCATCATTCTGAACATTATGAACTCACCACATGACCAGCTCCCAGTTGGCTTGATAACTCGTTTGGTAGAGCACTGCTACGGTATCGCAAAGGTCATGGGTTCAAATCCCATTCAGGTCTGAGTTTTTTTCAGGCTTTAATTTTACAGCTGCTTAAGTTGTGTACATAACTGCAATGATCAATTAATGTCATTACTAAATATTTCCAGCAGTTCATTGTTCATCTGTTGCTACACACTATTATTCACCGAGGAAAGGTTGCAGTTATTCGAAAGGTCCAAAAGTGTCTGCAAGAATGATTCCCAACCAACTAACGATGTTCTGCCCGCCATCTTGTATGTTTAGAAACTTGTCCAATAACAACATTTTGACAAACTCCTGCGATTCAAAACACTTGTTTTCATGAACACATGGCGACTTAAGTCCATTGGTCTCGTCACATGACTGACAAAAACCTCCCAAGGAGAGTCGGGAGTGACACAAGGATAAGGTGCTAAAACACACAATCAGGCAAACCGCATGCACAATCTGAAGCAAAGTTATCACAGCATAGATGTGGAACTTTCTGCTGCCAAGTAGTGCAGTTAAAGTGTTTGAGCAACGTCTTTGTTCCGCAATGATTTGCTTTGGCATATTGTTTAATATGCATGGCCACCAACATGCGCTAGAAGGATTCCATGGTACGAAATGTACACAGTACTTTGGGTCCCATCACTGCCTGCTCTCCCAGTTCCCTGAGTATAAGATTCCACATCGATCAATAATCGAATAGTTCCGTTTATTGACTGGAAGGAGAGAAGAATTTTCTCTTTGTTTTCAGATGATGTACAGGAGTGAAGCATTTCCACCATTGTATTTCTTGGATAACGTCCATTCCACTATAAACATCCTTTCCAAGCATGCCTTTGATCATTCTCTATAAAATACTGCAATGCTTGATAGTCTGGCAATAGAGAATTGTTCTCTTGGCTAATTTTCTCTTTCAGTTTCAACTCTTCAACCAACCACTCAAAATAGAACTTGTGGTCAGTATCTTTTTGCAAACACTGTACAGTGTAAGCTGCATTTGGCTTGTTTGGGCATTCCTTGATTTCAAATGGTTTCTTCATAAGAAGGATCTTTAAAATTGTTTCTTTTGTCAGGTTTGTTGCCGTTGCAGTCAAAGCAGTCATTTTTGCATTTGTTTCTATTGACTGCAGCTCGTGAAGTCGGCCATAACACGTACAGAAATTTGCCATTTTATTATCCTCAGATGGTCCCCTGTAATGTATAATTGCATGTAAACAGATAAGTGGCTCATGGGTAAAAGGAAAGGAAAAAGTCAATTACTTTCACAAAAAGCAATAATAATGAAAACTTTTTGATTAAGATTGAATATAAGTTTGAAATATATAATTTTTATAGAGTTTTCCAGGAAAGGGACTGAAGATATTGAACAATGTATCTAAGATAATTTTGGCAAGGAGGAATGAATAATTATTTTATATTATTGTTTATCATGTGTTTCTTTCCCATTTTTGCTCACATTTATATTCAAATATCAGTGAAATTGCTTCTTTTAAAGTTAAAAATGTCAATAATGGAAATCGCGATAAAACTTGGACTTACCATTGCTGTTAAATATGAGCTTCATTGACAGCAACAGCAAAAAGTTTCTTCAAGGCACATTATTATTCAACATGCATCGCCAGTGCTCATTCATAAGCCATGTTTCAGGTGAGCCATAGACAATTGAATATTCTCCTGTCTCTATCTTTACACGGTCAACTTCAGCTTTTGAAGAAATATTTACGGGAGACCGACCAAGACGTCTCAAATACTTCACTTGATCTTCCATCAGACTAACCAACGGAGACACAACAACAACAATATGACAACTTTCATCGGAGCAGCAGAGCCTAATATATTAATGACTTCCTGGATCCTGTAGGCAAATTAACAAAAACATCTTCCTCCTCGAAGATGTTTCTAATTGCAAGCTTCTGGTAAGCATTAAGCTCGGAAATTTTGAATTTTGACGACGCTTTGTGAAAAGCTTCAAGTGCCGCCATTTTGATTTATGTTGGTTAAGATATTTTTCACATGAGGACCACAACAAAAAGTGATATCTGATTGGAAGAGCCTGAAAATGGAACCCAAGCTTTGATTGGCCAATTTGGAGAAAGGAATGTGGTTGGGATGTCGGCAAAACGGCTGCGAGAGAGACCTGCGAGTAAACCGATTCAGTTTACGAATTCCCATACCTGTTTACAAACCAGTTGTCTTTATGTTTATATAAATATGACCTCACAGTGTTTTCATTGGTCGATGATGATGTCGTCATTCTCTCATTGGACCAGAGCTCTTTTCATTGTTCTGTAAAACTATATATTTGCGATTCCACCTGGATGGTTGGGCGGACACGTAACAGTACGGTACAACACAGTTCTCTCTTCAAAACTCATTCAATATTCAACATGGGGCATAGCCTCCTTCAATATTCAAAATGGCGTCAACCTCTCCATTCTGCCTCTCCTTGCCCCCACAAAGCCCCCCCCCCCCCCGACAGCCCTCCTGCTTTCCCAAAATACAACTGCATATGATTTGAATAAATTGGTCTATTCATCCCTCACCTACTACTGACTTACTGGAAGCCTGATACGTTCCTAGGCGATCCACCGCTCTCCATATCAATATGTCTACTTCCTTGACTTGTACATCAATTGGCTTTATCTTCAAAAGGTCTGTCAGTTTGGCTGAGGCATACGAACACCCCGCTCCAGTATTAATCAATGACCGACACTTCATCCCACTTACTCTCACATTGATGACTGGAAAAATATCATCTCCTTTTCTTGAGGCTGTTAATACAACTTGTTGCTGTTGAGTTTGATCGCAGATAGATGTATGATGTCGACAACCATATTGATGGCAGCTTGTCAAGTGTCATTGACACATTTCCATTCACTTGATCCAATTTCCCCATTGTTTCCAGAGATTGTATACAATCTGTCGAACGGTCACTGAACTCATGGATCTTGACTTTTACACTGGAAATGTGTTACAATTTCAGATTTTTTCCACACTTGTCCTTTAAAATGCTGATTGCATGGTTGTATCCCTCCGATGAAAACGGCAAAGCTTCTATTGATGTTCTCACTTTTGGAACTAACAGTGCTGTCAAATAGGACAACTTGGTGACGCCAGCAAGCGTAGATTTATCGATCGCCTCATAGAATAGGCCACTAAACCCTTACCAGTCCTGGCATGTACCATTGAATTTCGAAACCACTAGGTTCGGTAACTTTGCTTCCAGTACAGTAGACGTACTGCAGTCAGCTTATCTTGTTGGACTTCAAAAAAGTGATCACACGAGCTAAAGCTTTCTTCAAGAAAATTGCAATCTGGGTCAAGATCAGTATGATTACTAGCACGATGCAAATAATCCAAAGGATTAAAACAAAGGTTTTCCAATCGATCAGCATCAAAGTTAACAGCACCTTAGATATTTCCAAAAATTAAAAGATCAAAACATGTATCATCTAATTGATTAAAAGGAAAAATTTAAGCTTAACACTTGGGGCATAACCAGTCAGTAGTGGAGTTATTGCACGGAGTGCAGGATTTTATACATTCTTCTGTATTATAACTCAGAAATTCACACAGTCCAATCTATTTCCTGATCGACGCTGACACTTGCAGCATTTCAGGGATCTAGCCACTGGACTGCCTTTCCAAACTTCACAAGACTGCAGCATCTTTTATCTTGACAGCACCTGACTCGGGATTTTCTTGGAGATACACCATGGAGCCTTTTGACCAACAGAACTTGTTCTGGTGTCGTTCTTTGAACTTTTTTTTGCATCTGGGAAAACGTTTTGCATTCTCAGCAAAAGGTGTTAAAAGATTGTTACAAACTCTAAAGAGAGTCGACTCGAAAAGCCTAAATAAGATGGATCTGCAAGCATCCTTTCTTTTAGTCAAAACGCAATCTCTTGCCAGCCTCCGATTAAACTTACATATAGTGAAGCGAGGCCGGGAACTCTGTGAGCGTAATCAATATCTTGCCATGTTACTTCTGCTTCAATGTCGTTGTAGAGTCAGTTTCGTTATTGTGTAATTCAGGAATGCTAACAATCTTCACATTGAATTGGAAGCTGTGTTTCTGTAAGTCGTCAACAGCTGTACCAATAGATTATACCTCAGTGCTGATTTTAGAAAGTCAGTCGCTCAAGCCCTTTATCTCTCTGACACCTTTTGCTTGAAAACTGTTAAGATCGTCTCAGGAATCACTGTGTCATCCTCTCTATCTCATCTTCTTATGATCCAGTTGTGGTGGCACAAGTTATTTCTGAAGTTCTACGTTTCTCGAGCATCTCTTTGAGATCCTTTAGTTCAGCTGAAAGTTTGTCAATTTGTGACTTCAAATGCTCATTTTCTTTCTTCAAGGTAACTATTTCATCCAGCATGATTAATAAGCCAAAAATAATATGAAAAAAAATGAGAGGTGAACGACTATTTTGAATATTTCGATTTCAACGTGAGCTGAAAAAAACAGTGGCCATCTTTCTTGCTCGCCTGTCATAATTTTGCATTCTGTAGCGCGCTTCTGTTCTTAATGTTACAAGTTGGCAGGAAAACTACAAACGGAATCATAGAACAAAATTGGAGGGGTAATGGGTTGACAGCGAATACGCTGTTCGCCTTGGTAGTGGAGAATACCGCGTAAAACCTTATGGAGAAGAAGCTTGCCAGCTTGTACCCAGCAGTGATGTGGAGGTTGCAAACAGCTGCTAGAGTTTAATTGTGCTATGACGCACCGTTCTAGTGAGATAGGTGGCAAAATAAATAAGAGTACCCTCAGAGGCGGGTAGGACATCCCCATCTGGACCTAGGAGATGATTCATCAGGCAGAATTGTAAAAAGCATTTTTTCCAACAGCTGTCGGCTCAATTTGTGCTCTTGGAAAGGCCCCAAGAAGCATAGGTGAGCACTTCCTCCCTCAAAGGGTCATTAGTGAAGGCAGGATGGTACAAGGAATCTGGTCGGCATTGGGTGCGAGGGCCCAGAAACGCTGCATCTGAAAGCGGGAGAGGGCATTAGCAATCTCATTTGAAACCCCAGGGACATGACGGCCCGTACGAGAAAATTATGTTTCATGGATAGGAGAACAAGCTTCCTGACCAGATCCATGATACGGGGAGCTTTTGAATGCCCCGAATTTATGATAGATACCACTGACTCATTATCACACCAAAACTGCAGACGTTTTCCCTTGAAAAGAGGGTGCCATATAGCGCAGGCAACAACGATGGGGAAGAGTTCTTGCCACTCAATGTTTATACCCCCGCTCTCGGTCCAAAAGCATATGGGGGGCCAGTGCCCTTGGACGCTTGCAGTGTCAGTGTAGAGCTCTAGATCTGGAGTAGGGGTAGTGGTGGACTCAAGAAAAAGGGAGCGCCCGTTCCATTTGGAGAGGAAAACTTTCCATATATCGAGGTCCCTAAAGAACTCACTGTTAAGCCTGATGTGATGAAAACGACTAGGGACACCCTTAGTTAACTTAATGGCGCTTTGAAAGAAAGTCCTGCCGGGGACTACCACTTTACATGCAAACTGGAGAGTACCAGTGAGTGATTGTAACTCAACCGGGCGCGTGGAGGGGCGTTTCTTAAAGGATGTCAGCAAGTCATAAGTCCTGGAAAGTCTGTCCTGGGGTAAGCGGGCCTCCATGCGAATGCTATCTAAAATGATCCCCATAAATTCTATTTCTTGGGAGGGGCCTATGGTCTTGGACGCTACTGCCGGGGGCCCTAAGTGACATGAATACCCGTAAAAGAGTGCTGAAGCTAGTAAAACAGGCTAATCTAGAACTTTCAGCGATGAAGAAGTCGTCCCGGATGTGGATGACCCGCTGGAGACCATAGTTATGTTTTAGGATCCACTCGAGCCCATCGGAGAACTGATTAAATATGAGCAGGGTACTGCGAAGCCCGAAGGGTAAGTACATGTCCACATAGTATTGAGATTTCCACAAAAAACCCAGTAAGTTCCAGTCTACGGGGTGCATTGGTATAAGGTGAAAGGGTGATTTAAGATCAGTCTTAGCCATAATAGCTCTCTTTCCGAGGGACTGGAGGATATGAATTGCATCGTCTACCCGAACATAGCTCAGGGAATAGGGATCCTTGGCAATGTGGTCATTTATACTGTCGGTAGGAGAGGTGATACATAGTTCACCAGTCATTTGAGTGTTTTTTAGGAATAACTCCCACTGGATGACACTGGAAATTTGCTAAGGGAGGGGCAGAATAGGGGCCGGCTACCTGTTCTAAATTCACTTCCTTTTGCAGGTTGGCAGAAACTACATCAGGGTGCTGCGTCGCAGATATAAGGTTAGGGGAAATCTGGGCCGAATGCGGCCCACAATAACCAATACAAGCGCCTTCTTTAAGCGTACTTAGCAAATAAAAGACAAAATTACGATCTGGATGATTCTAAATCTAAGCAATTAATGTCAATAGGTGAGGATACTAATGGCTTCTGATGACGCCTTTGCTGCTCCACTTTACTTCTTGCTTCGCTCACTAGGTCTGGGGACTCCCCCGTTCCGGGCTTGGCCACTGGATTGTTGCTGAGGGCAGTCTTGGACGGTGTGGCCGTTTGAGTAGCAGCAACGACACAGGTGCGGTTAGGTGCAGTTTCGGCGCCGGCACCCAGAGGACTTTTTGAAGTCAAAGCACACCATCTGGGAACGACGCTGTTTTCTGTAGGGGTCAGCGGAAGGACAGACATCTTCAGCGTGATAGGGACTTGAGCAGATACCGCAATGGGGCTTAGCTAGGCCTGAGAAGGTCACTGTCCATTACTCCAGGTCTACTTTGTCCCATTGAAGGGACAAATCAGAAGAGGTACGGCAACAAAATTGCTGGTCATAGGAAAGCCAAGTAAGACCCTTGAATTTAGTTACCGCATGACTAATTATCTGCTGGTACTTAATCAGCTCAAGGGCCCGTCTTGGATAGGCAGCTACAATGACCAAAATGTACACCATGTAGGCCTCCAGCCACTTCTGAAAAGAGTCTATAACAGGTTTTCTTTTCCTAACCATGGTGACCGGGGAACCCAGAGGACCAGAGGACGAGTCGTCTAAGCGGAGCTGAATTTCAGGGGCCTGGAACTGATACAAGTTGTCAGGTAAGAGTAAGACAAGATCAACGTACTCACCCTGGAGTATTTTGTCCTCCATATTACGGTCCACTGGCCTCGACAGATCCAATGGAGACGCCATACCTGAAGCTGCGAGAGTTTGGCTGGAGGGGGTTGGGCTAGAGGCCCTGTTTGTACGAATGGCGTCCAGAGCACTGTGTACAGACTGGGATACAATGTCCTCAATGGCAGAATGCTGCGCTGGACTGAGGTCGTCTCTTTGATCGGTAGGGTGATTAGTATGGAAGAGATCTTCCTCTGGATCTGACTGCAGCATGTCCTCAATAGAAGACAGCAGGGGGCGGTTGGAGAGGGCGCTGTCCTCCGGAATGCTGAGACGCCGGCCTTGAGTGGCGTTGATTTCACTGGCTGTAGTGGACGGGTGTTGTGTGGATGTTTTGTTCGCCGTGTGATGAGTGTATTGAGGCCAACCAGGTCTTCGTTTAGATTGACTGGCCTTTCCCGTCGTTGCTCGCTTGAGCCGGGCAAAGAGTTGCACTTTGGGGCCTGTTATGGGCAAATTCAGCAATTGAAGACGGAGTTTGAGGACCTCGCTGGATAGCTTCAATAGGTCCTCACTTCTGGTAGCAACCCCAGCAGCATTCGACGAGTGGCGAGAATGAGCCATGGAAGGTTTACAAAAATTAAACGATAGATTTACAATAAGTAATAGCTACGTTGCTTAGACGAACTCAGAATGGACCCTGAACAGTTTTCTGAGCCTTTGTACAGAGATGTTCGTCTGCTTGTAAGCCAATAGAAAAGGCTGTACCACCAAACAGCTTACCCTAACACGTGTAACATCTTAAACATGAATAGTGCTTGAATGCTTTGCACCAATGCTATGGTACGTTATAACGTTCAGAAGATAACAAAGCTACAATGTTTTAGGTTTAGCTACAGTAATGCTTACAGTTTGTTGAACCTTGGAATATAACGGCTCAATAGCTCTATAGAAAGTGATATTGCCATGAACGGCTCATTCAGAACGTACATCACGCTCCATTAACTATAGTTTACTGGCATGACAGTAAAATCTCATTTGTCAAAGTAAACTTTGTTTCTTGTGACACATACGCGGTAACTGCAGGGGTACTCGCCGCGAGCATGTGCTAAATTGCATATTTCTAATACGCGCGATAATTTTATTTGGTCTATCTGCCCGATGACATGATCTGGCGTTTCAATACAACAAACATGATCAGACCTGAACTTACTTGGGTCCTGGATTGTTTGGCATGAAGGTTGTGGGCTGTGTGGGTAACTGAACCAACTGTCATTGCCCAATGTAGCCAGCGTTGCTGGCTGTGATGGATGAGTTCCTTGAACGATGGCAGCTCCTCCAGAAATGGCCTGGCCTACCATAGAGGTAGCAGCAGCTCCTCATATAAAATAGAGCACAAAATTTGTTAGTATGTTTGGGAGATAGGAGTCTAGACTCTAACTTAAATTTATTAGGCTTTTTTGCTTTCTTTGCCCTTTTCCTGTCTTTGATTTTCCACGAATTCTTTTCTCATCGGAATCGTCCTCTGCAAGGGAGTATCTAATTTTCGTGGGTTGTGGGTAAATGTCATGGGTACTAAAACTATTTTTATACTCACATATACCATTTTTATTAACAAATTGCGAAGTAAGTTAAGAGAGAAAGAGAGAGAAAAAAAGATAAAAAACATTTAAATTTGACTAGGCAAAAGAGATGGGTAATCCATCTTTTCTCAAGTTATTTGCCTCTCATTCACTAGCACATGATTGTGGTATAATTTTTTCAGCGGGGCTTCAGATTTTTCTACATAGGAGTATTATTTACGCATTGCAAACAAGGACAAAAATAAAACATTGTTTTGGTGAGGAAATTTTTTTCAAAAGGAACATACAAGCCTTTGATGAAAACCGTTATGTCACCCTTTTGTTCTTTCCTGCAGGGTCTACAGCGGGGCATTACTCCTTTCTTTTTGGTTTTAACGCCTGCATGCCAATACAGGTTATTTCCATTTCTCTTGTCTTTTGATAAAATGTCTCGTACTTTGTCCCTTCTGGTGGAGAAAGAGTGAGTTTCTTTTAGTTTATGTTCCTCTGGAATAGCACTTGGCAAGTTGGCTAACATTAAAGATACCTCTTCTTTAGTTAAAAATAATTGCTGTAAAATAGCACTGTTCCCTGGAGGTTTACAGATAAACACGTAGATCCAGAGGATGTGCTTGCAGAGCTCTTTGCTCTCAGTTTTTACAAAATCCTTGTAGTTGCAAGATTGACGTCTTCCGATGATTATTCTGTACTCAGAAGTCGTCCTGTTTAAATTGACTATGACATAGGCTTTGGAAAACACAGATGTTAAAGTTTGGTCTATGTCTTTGACCTCAATGCTGTCCATCTTGTCTTTGGCCTGTCTAAGTCTCCTTAAGTCACGGTTCGGTATTGGCCGGGTCTTTCTCCATCGGATTTTCTTGTTGTGTTCCACAGTGGCATTGTGGCAAATGTGGATCGTATTCATACATACATACATACATACATACTTTATTGGAACTCCCTTTAACAGGGCTTTTCAGTCACAATAAACTAACTATTAAAAAATACTAAAAACTTATTTACAATAACAATTTAAATTTAAAATTCAATTAATTGTTATAAAACATATTCTTAAAAAGAGTCTTCTTAAAACTATTAATTTCTTTGATATTCTTAATGTTCTCAGCTAGCCCATTCCATTCCCTTGGACCCCGATAGGAAAACGCCCTTTGTCCTGTTGACAGTCTACATCGGGGAACCACAATATTATTACATCCCGTTGTGTTCCTATTGTGAACTGCTGAACGTTTAACAAAATATTTAACTAAATAATCTGGCGCTAGACCATTTACACATTTGAATGCTAAAACTAAATCATTAAATAAAACTTTCTCTTTAACATCTAACCATCTAAGAGATTTCCGACCCTGAGATATATGGTCAAACTTCCTTAACCCTAATACAACTCTGGCTGCAAAGTTCTGCACCAACTGTCCACAAAAGCGTCTGTGTACTGGAAAGTACGTCAATGGGTTGTTGTCAGTCAGAACTGTAAACACGAAAGAAATCAGGTACTCATGGAACTTCCCAGTTACTGCCCACTTGAGAGCTAGTAGTTCCAGCTTTCTGGAAGAGTAGTTCTCCATGTTCCTCTCTGCTCCTCTTATAGCACGTCTAGCATAGGCTATGGATCTGACTTTTCCAGCCTGTTCTTGCGACAACACCGCTCCAACCCTCTCAAAATCACAAAACTCCCAGACATTTGCTTGCTGTTTTATTTTGCCTAATCATGAAGTGGTGATTAAAATTCCATCAGTGTGTCAATATAATATTTATAAGTAATTTGCAACAGTTTTTGGTTCGTCCCCTAGCTATAAAGTTACAACAGCCCTATCTGAACGCGACCAAATGTTTCGGTAGCAACATTTACTTTGGCTGATGCAAAGCAAATCAGTATCAAAAGAAGTTCAAGGAAGGCAGAATATGCTGCAAGAATGGCATGAACTAGCACCTTGACAAGGAAAAACTGACACTAACAAGACAATAACAAGTTGTAAACATAGTTTAGTATTGACATATCCAAGGCACAAGAAAAGAAATCAAGAGTGAATAAAATGTGCATTAAAATCGTTGTCTCCAGAGGCCATAGAATTGCGACAAGCTCCTTTTGGATATGTCTCAGTTGTCCCTGCGAATTTACAACTCGAAATGCCTCTCCTCGACTGCAGATTTTTTCTTGAGGGAAAATGCTTCATCTGTTCTTACTGTAAAAGGGTACTCGTGGTAGCCCTTCACAACAGCCTCTACTACTAGTACGTTCATTTTGATGACTCACAAGACTGGAAGACTTCGGCAAGACTTGCTTGATTCCACGCGGACAGATGCGCAGCGTATCCGCTTACACCAGGGGCTTACAAAATGTTGTAAGAATCCCTTAATGGTTCATTTACTAAAACTGATAATAATCGATAAAATCGATATAATTAACAGGACTTGAGACTGTGAGTATCCATTTTCATCGAGTGGTGAGACCAATCGATATTAATTGATTGATTGTTATAGATTATTATCGATTATATTGATTGATTTCCAATGATTGATTATCATAGATCAGGCACGCCGGGAGAGATTTCAGTGGAAACGGAGCGTATAAACAAATGAAAAGGTGATTTTCCCCGAATTTGCACTGAAATGGATGGTAGTAATGATAAGCAGAATAGCTCTGGGCTTTCGGATGTTCGAATACATTTTATGGAGCAGACGGCTCATATACTGTACACTTTTCCATTTCTTCCATTTTCCGAAGGACGCCAAGCAAAGGAGTTGATGGTGCAACCGTATCAAACAGCAGCTTGGAAAAGATTTTTTTTCGTAACCAATTCCACCTTGGTTTGTATGTTCTAAGCACTTTAGACCTATTCAAGACTTTAACAGGTCGCTGGTTCTCAGTTTCAGGTTTGTCATTTAGCATTTCTCTCCGATCTATTTTCCTCTCTATTTTTACAGTGTTTCACTCATGTATGCTAAGGAAGAGTACATATGGTTGTTATTGTTATTATTGTTATTATTGTTAGTATTGTTATTATTATTATTAGCACATAGACAATTCTAACTGAATAACACAGTGAATTCACTGTTCAGAGGACTAGTTATAAAATCTCATGTATAATCATGGCATTTTATCGTAAAATTTAATTAACATGCAAATACAACTAAAAAGATATATATACACGTTTATATTATATGATAATGTGAAAAGAAGAAAATGGGAGCCATTAGGATAGGCAATAGACCTAAATGCGAGATAGACCACCTACTTAACATAATATTTGATGTAGCCAATAATTTGGATGTGTACAAAGAAATGAGGAAGCAAAGTATTTTTAATAACTTTTTATTATCTGGTGCTAAGGTGCTGAACCATCACAATTTTCACGGACAGAGGAAACTCCTAAACGAAAGACTCCACCTAACAGAGAGCCCATGGCAATATCATCTCAAACAGCTGCAGATGTTGAAACTGTGGAGTTGAATGTTGAGATTGCTGCATCAGATCATGATGCACAAGCTATTCCAGAAGCTGCTGACAAATTTCCACCAGGTGATCCACAAGTGGACATGGTTCAAGCACTGCTAGATAGGATTGCTCTGATAGAAGAAAAAGCCTCCTCATTTGAGGAAAAAATTGCCTGGCCAGTGTTACAATATGACAGAGGAATATATAATTAAATAAATAAGCCTGTTTTCTCTGTCTGTACAGAAAAAGAATGGCAAGCGTACTTCGGCTACGAACTCAACTATTTATTTGAAACTGACAACTAAAATAATTTGAGTAGTCTACAATGGGAGTGATCGCTAACTTCAATTTACTCTAAGCGCTAGCAAGCTATCCTTTAAAACTAGATAAGTTCAGTCACCACTTAACACTTTAAACTCGCAAACTCCTTTGTGATATCCACTTCATAACAAACAACATCAAGTCTTCCTTGGATAGCTTCTACAGCCACGGTGAACGGGGCAATCTCCAAATCACTCTTAACCACTTTAGACTACCTCCGAGCTTTTGTACGTAAGTGTTAGAATTATGCGATAGTGCTCTTTAAATACATTTTCAGATACTTCTATAAGATTCAAAAGATAACAACAATAACTATTTATAGAGGGTTACTGCTCTTGTTTACATCATGTTTGTGTGTCCTAGAATTCTCTAGAACAAAGATTGCGTGACAACGCAAATATTTGCATACTTAATAGATTCTGGAACCTTCACCTCATAACACAAGAAAACGAAAATTCAGTTTTGTTGGAGCGTCAATTTTCTCTAGACAAAATAAAAGAGGATAATGTGGCCATTTTATTTTACACTGGTTTTCCTAATTATGAAGCTCTAATGAGTTTTTATCATTTTGTGGAACCAAGACTTCACAAAATGCAATATTGGAAAGGGGAAAAACGGTTGAAGGCAGGTAAGCCTTACCAGGAAAAGACAATAACAAACCTGGACCATCAAGGAAACTATCATACCTTGATGAATTCCTTTTGGTATTAATTAGAATAAAGACAGGACTATTTGTACAAGATCTAGCAGATAGATTTGGACTCAGCACCAGTCTTGTGTCACACATTTGCATCACGTGGATAAATTTGCTTTATCTAAAACTAAAAGACGTCTTTCCCTTCCCATCTCAGAAACTTGTCCGCAAGAACATGCCACAGGAGTTTGCTGAATACCCTATGACAAGAATTATTTTGGATTGCAGCGAAATATTTATTCAAAGGCCATCAGCCATGCTTGCACAATCTGAAACATGGTCAGACTACAAGCACCATAACACTTGGAAAGAGTTGGTTGGAATTACTCCAAATGGTCAGGTATCTTACCTGTCAGAATTGTGGAGTGGGAGGGTATCTGACAAACAAATTACTAAGGAAAGTGGTGTTCTGGACTTGATGGATGCAGGGGACAATTTCAAATATAGTGCCTGATGGTATGACTGTCAACATGCCATCCTTCTTGGCTGGAAGAGACCAAATGACTTCGGCCGAGACATAGGAAACCATGAACATTGCTTCTGTTCGCATACACGTCAAATGTGCAATTGGAACAATGAAAACGTACCACATACTAGATGGTATGCTTCCAAACACAATGAGCCCTTATGCTATGCAAATAGTAACAGTTTGTGGTTTATTGACAAACTTCCTTCCTCCTTTATTGAAACCTGCTAATCTTTAGATATTTGAATTTCTGTAGATCAAACTATGTGGTCTGTGTACTTTTATTTTCCATTGTTAATTTCTAATCATATGCTTTGATAAAGAAAAAAACGTTGTTTAAACAGAGAAACACTATGTTTTGCATGTGGCAGGTTGTGAATTGAAATAGCAGTCTTAAAAGGTATCAAAAAATTTTGCGTTTTTGATTGCATACATGTATGTTCCTGGATAAAAGTACACAGATTCTTGTTTTGGGTGTTACTAAAAAGACCCAATATGAATCTCAAAATAATAAGTTATTTTGTTAATCATTTAGGGTTTACCTTGCTTGAGATAATTAGGTTGTTATAATAATCACTTGAGTATGAAACAAAAAAAGATGAAATTAGGTCTTGGTCATTCTTGGGGAAGAAGGCCCACTGGTTTTAAGAGAACTAAATATAACTGGAAAACACAACAATATATAGAGAACCATAAAAAGTGTTTCCTAGTTTGTAATAACAGAATTAGGTCACTCGTTTTTGCATTTTTTTTCCTACTCCTTAAGTGACCAAAATGTAAGTTCTTTTTGGATACTAATAGTATTGTTCATGTATGTAGAAGGCCTAGTAGCAAATTTCCCTTGAGAATATGTACATATGTAGGAACCATTTTAAAATGTAAAAAGAAAAACGAAACACTGCCTATAGGTTTTCTGAGAGCCTTTGGAATTTGGTATTACAAAGTTGTATTAGTGTCATTGGGCTCTGTTAAATGTTAACTTTAGTCCATTAACTGTACAGGAGTATTGCCCATATGGTAGCCATCCACCCTGGAAATACAAAAGCTTTCCTCTCTCAACCCTCTTTGTAAGAATTTCAGAAGAGGGCCCTTTTGAAAAAATACTCGAGTCTGGGGAGAAGTTCCTGATTCCACCGACTGCTATCAAAGGAAATGTTCTCTTTGAACAGAGGCATTCCTTCTCCAAAACACACAACAAAAACGATACCTTTAAGGTATAAGTTAGAAGCTGAATAGACTTGACCTTCCACTTGAATGTATTAATCTTGATTTCTTTTCAGTCTGATCGTTCCATCCTCGGGTTTTTCCAGACAAAGGTTTTTACTTTTGCAGGCATCTTCAACTTTCATGCCCGCTTTGCAAAGTGGTGATTTTATGTCCATTCCCCACTTCTCGTTTGTAACTACGTTCGTTATGATTCAATTCAGACTAGCTGCTAAAAACGGTTTTTCCTTGGACTGTACAAGTCCCTCCTCGTCCACCTTAACAGTGATTCCCCTTTCTGCCATATTTCCTATGTAAATGGCCACAGCTTTTTCATGGCTTTTAATTCCATACTGAACTGCCTCCGTCGTAAAATTGGCATAGAGCATAGAATTTAGTATTTTGGATGGTTCCACTTTAGTTTTGGCAGCTTTGCCAAAATTTGAAGCTGTCAGTAGAGACCTTCGTTTGTCAAACCATAGTTGGTTTTTGTTTTGCCCCCTTGTTTGTCTTTCAGTTTTGCCAATCTCTACATCAGTTACTGCCATGCGTGAAACATGTTCATCTACAATACATTTGAAACAATTAGTGGCAATATCATAATTGTCAGTGAAAGGTGTGCCCCCTTGATTCTCCTCGCCGTCATCCGAGGCTGAAATCAATCGGACATTGGCACCTGCGCACTCTGATTTTAGGTTATGGAAAAGAAAGAAAGAAAGAACTTGAGGGCAAACAGCCCCGGAGGTTTTCACAGAGTTTTTTTAATCCTTTTTCGTCACAAGTACGCTGTTGGATCAAACTTGATTATTTTGGATTGTGTTCTAATGTTCTTTCCGAATCTTATTCACGGATCAACACTTTGTCAAGCCATTTTGCTGCGATACTTTGGTTTCGAGGTAAAACCCAGACCTACAGCTGTGACGTACATGTCAAGGCCCGGCCAAACGGATCCAACATTGTTGAATCCAGCATTGTTGAACGGTGTTGCTCAGTGTTGGACAAGGTGGCCAAACGAATGCAACATGTTGGATTCAACAATTGGACTCGAGTGGTCTGGGTCCAAAATTTACCCAGAATCCTTAGAAAACAAGTGCGCACCATATTGGTTTTCCCAAAAAAAAAGGGGTGCGATCGATCGACTGTGTTGAGGTGTTAAGCCGCTCTTGCTCTGCTTGAAATGTTGGAAGAGGAGGATAATAGAGTCACTAGAAGAGGAAAGACTAGACACTGGACAAAGCGAAGCGGAGAAAAGGGTTATTTTAACAATATAGTCAGAGAGTTAATGATTGAGGACATGGTCTCTCTTCTAGTAGTTTGATAAGTCTGTCTGCCTCTGATCTGCGTCAGACCATATTCTTGATTCTCCAGTTCTTGCGTTTTCAAAAGCTGCCTTGCCCTTTCTTTTTCTATTTGCGGAGACATCGCTAGCGCTTTCTTTATAGAGTGATTGAAAACTTTCCTCGTTCACCATACCGTATCTTAACATCCACGCGGCAACGCGTGAAGCAAGTATAAACAGTGAATCATGGCCTTGGAAACAGATATCAGCAAAGTCAGTTTAGTGGGTATGCACGCGTTCAACATTGTTGAACACGATGGCCAAACAAATGCAACATTTTTGTTCACACTTACGAACAAAAGAAATGTTGGATGATGTTGAAGACATTGCTTGATAGAAATCAAACTTCGTTCAACATCATCCAACATTGTGCAACATGGTGGCCAAACGAGTGCAACATGTTGGATTCAACATTGTTGGATGATGTTGCATCAACATGTTGGATCCGTTTGGCCGGGCGTTCAGAGGCTCTGGATTATTCTGCAAACCTCTTCTAATGAAATCCTCCACAGCAAAGAGCACTCCTCCGACGTGATTACATTTCCCTTTGCCATGCAACGCAAGACCAGCGGGACAATAACAGGCCGCACGTAACACATCACAAGGGGAGTGTCTTATGGTTGTGGGTCGTGGGTCGTGGGTACAAAGTCGTGGGTAGTGGGTCGTGGGTCGTGGAAGGGATTTGCGTCGCGAAGACAAACGACGAACAACAAAGCCGAACCTAACGTTTATTCAGCAATAGCGGCTTTCAATTGAATTCAACTCAAATAGCGGTTTTCAATTTTCATTTTCAATTGTGAGTAAAAAGCAAGACAATTGCGAGTTACTTAGTATTACAAAGAACAGTCTTATTCAAGGACATTCAAGGAACATTCAAGCCCGTGATTTCTTTTAGGATGTCTTTGTGTTCCTGATGCAGGTATGAGATTACATCATCTGGAACATTAATGAGTCCAACAATGAAAAACTGATGCCGTACGGTAACACAATTGGGATTCAAGTGAAAATAAACATTAGATACAAATTCACTTTGCTTGACTTTTTTTGTCTGTGTATCATAATAGGACCGTTTATCTCCACTAACGATAATTAAGTCATTTGGTGGATCAGGTATTTGCCCACTAGGTTTTAATTCTCCGCCACAACCGTAGCAAACTTTCACAGAGGGATGTTGATACTGCAGTAAACCTATCACAAAAGTTCCAAATTGCGGTTTCGGTCTAGCTGGCGCGGGCAAACGTACATATGGAGGTATAGGTTCAGCTGGCGTTCCCTGTTCAGTAACAGTTGGTTGGTGACCAGCGCGTTTCTTTATCCGTTGATTATCCGGCACCTTTTTATTCGGTTTTCTTTTCGCTGACGGTGGTCTGTGTGATGAGTCTTCTTCTATTGTTCGTCCATCAGTAAACATTTCTTCGCCAAGTTTTTTGGCCGCTTCTATTTCTCTGTTGTAGGTAATCCTTTGCCTTACAGTTCTAGAAGGTCCTTTGCCTCCCGTTGCAGTCCCCACTCGTATGCCTTCATACTCCACGTCTAACAATTTGCTTTCTCTGACGTCCGCCGTTTGTTTTAGGGGAGGGACCATCATATTTTTGAAGGGAAGGAGGTGTGTTTCGACAATTACCCCAAAAATTCATGCACAGCATAATCAGAGAAAAGAACATTTGCCCATCCTGCTCCCCCCACAAAAAAGTAAATAACAGAAACCTTAAAAGAGTCTTAAGTATTTCGTCTGACTAAAGACCAGTGACATTGTCAACAACAAACAGGGAGAAAAAGTACCCTCCCAGGTAACTCCAAAAACAATACACTTTCGTGTAAATTAAACACGAAATATTACCAAAGTGTCCGCCTGAACACCAGGCGTACCAGTGTGGCGCGTTAGCCTTACAGATTCTTGAGCAAATTGCTGCTAGTTACATCTTGTAGCAATATTTAACCCTAACGACTACTGTTGCAATCTTCGTAAATACGCGTTTGTTCTTACTCTAATGAGTAGCAGTTGGCCCAAGGAACACAAGGCAGTCATTCGTTCTCTTTGACTTCAGCAGCAGATGCTTGTAAGAGAAAGGAGTTACTTCAAAACGACCAAAATTAAATGTCGGATCGACGCTGGATGAGTGGCTCAGTGTCAGATGTACAGAATCGCGAAATGTCTCGACACATGTGCTTCTTTCCAGTTATCCATCATGGTGTTCAATAATAATTGGCTTTTCCTTTTGCTTGGAACACAACAGCAGCTCTTCTATTTCATCAGTCTTTCTCGACTTGTATTTAAGATCCTACATTTGCTGCTTAAACCTTGGATTTTGGGCTGTCAATGCTCCTCCTGAAGCAGAAGTAACCTTCTTAAATGCGACTGCAGGAGCCCTGTGGGATAACTCTTCTTTCATTGCTTCCTTAGTGCTCTTATTTGTGGAATTGAAAGGCTTCTTTCCATGCTTTCTATTCCCGTGTGATGTGACCTCGAATTGCAACTTTTCACAATTTTCCCCGTCAATGTGATACTGAAGTAGGCAAGTGTCATTCAGAATCCTGCCGCTTCTACCACTTGAAAAGAAGATAGACCGACACAATCCAAACTTACTCTTCTAAGAATTAATGTGGATATCAACCTCGCTTTCTTTTTCAAGAGGCACTTTTTTCTTCAATATTTTGACGGTTCCATCATCCCCAACGTCAAGAGTCCACATGCCAATACAGAGCACATGACTATATGCACCGTTCATATCACTCTTGATATCTTCCCAGTTTTTGTACGTGCTGAGATTAATAAAAAATGACAGGTTTTCCCTCACTCTGACAGGTGTCTTAGTGCACTTCGCGCTGTCCAGTCTTCCCTTTAATATCTTCACTGCTTCTCTTAACGTGTACCTTTCTGTTTCACCCGCCTGAAAGATTGGCAGTGCCTCGTCATCTTCATAGATCTCTTGAGACAGAGCAAAGTCGTCCTGTTTGGGAAAAGTACAATATTGAAATCACTTTCATTATTTTTTTCACCGCATGGGATATAATGGATACACAAGGACACAAAGGGATGGTAAATATCAGTAAATTGCAGTGACTGTTTTGTATTGAATAGGCACAAAGATCACAAAACTTACATAAATTATAACAGTTAGTGTGAACTATAAACAGTTTGCTCAAATTTCCCTAAAACTCTCATTGTGTCTTTCATTTCATTGGGAACAGTCAAATTGTTACTTAGTAAAACAGCCAATAAATGCGTCAACGTTTAGGAAAATATTACTTACTAATTCCTAGCTCTTCTCTGGGAGAATATGGCCATTAGAAAAATATTCATGAATATTAATTGATCATGTTAGATTTCTACTCTAATGCTTTACTGATCTCATCAGGTATTTGGCTCCGCCCATGCAGACTGTTATCAGGTGAGGTACTTAAGAGCCAATGCCTGGAAAAATCAAGCAAAACTGAAATTTCGTGGCCAGAGCGAAAATTTTTTTTCCTGATATTTTCCCAATCAGTAAATATTGGTAAGTAACTAAACGTGATGTAGTTTATTGTCAGAAAGGCTGCTTCAAATTGGAGGAAATAAATAAAATCTATTTTTACTGTCGGAAACTTCAAAACAGCCTAAATTTAAGAAATGGGCTGTTCTAAAACATTTGCTTGCATGCAAAAAGGAAGAAAGCGAGCTCAAATATTTTCCGATGCATTAATTCATAGGGTGTTTTACTTCTAGTTTGGTGGTAGATATTCAACTTAGCAGTATTCTGGATGGCAAGCAATAATATTTTAGAACTGCTTTATTCTTCACCTACAAAATTTTACATTTTAGCTGATAGTTGCGATTAAAGTTTTAGGCATGTGCTACACCGTGGTTTACTCTGAGACTCAAGCCATAAGGTCTTTAAGCATTGTACTAAGACATGTAAAAACTGACTTGGGTAATTCAATTTGTGCTTCACACGAACTCTCTAAAGTTGAACAAGATTTGGTTGAAATTTGAGACCTTGGCGGTTTGTTGGTGTTTAAAATTATGACAGCTTGCCGCTACTATTGAAAACGTGACACACAAGAACTTGTTTTTAGATTTCTGTTTACAAAATTACCTTAATGTCTTACCCTTTCTTGGCTGACTTTAAATTTGCCCCAGGCAAGTTGCTTCCTGGTTATTCGTGTCAGTTCTTCTTCCCAATGCTCAATCAACTCGAGGCAGCGAACCTTCTTACTTCACCCATGGACTTGAATCAAGCATTTTATAGGAAATATTAGATTCGATCAATCCTTTTTCCATCAAAATTTTACATCTTGTACACTTTCAAAGCTTAAGCTTTCAAAAAGTCCAAAATATATTTCAGCTAAGCGTTCCATTACCCAAGGGCACATTTGTCTTTGATTGCTGTAGCTTTGCATGACAAAACAAAATTATTCCCACCGGGAGGATGTAGAGAAACAACAACGCGAAAAAGGACCTGTTTGTGTTTTCTTAGATTTCACTTTAAGTATACATTTTGTAATTCTCTAACATCCATTTCTTTATAATTGGACTGTTCATCAAGTCGCAAATGATTTTTTTTAAATACAGTCTGCGACACCACATATGTTGGCAATACCATTTTGCTTGAATCAATAAAGAGAACAAAACTGGGGGAAACTTTATACAAAAATTTAAAACAAACAGTCGTGAACAATCTATTGTGTTGAGTTTTCTATGAGACTTTTGTTGACAGGCACTGTACTCTTTACTATAATCATGCCGACGTCAGGTATTGGTTAACCTGACATTTCACAGATATCGTTTTAACCAAAAGCGATTTAAACTTTTCCCTGGCGCATTTTTTGTCAAAGGTGATCAGCCTCGTGATGTAAGGAGCTTTCCTCTTCACTTTGATTTCGGTAATCGGGATATCAGAAGTGCTCACAGCTATTCTAAAGCATCAGAATTGAAAATTTCGACAGCTTTGAATCTGCAATAATTTGGCAATTGTTATAACTGTCATAGAAGATGCGATGACTGAGGCTAACTTCTTGAAGGATTTTACTTCTCAGCTCGCTGAAGGCTTCCTCATCCCCTACGTTCTGGTTTTCTTCAATATCACTCTCTGTCATTTCATCATTTTCAAGTGTGCGCTTCAAGGTTAGCCTTGAGAAGAAACTTGGAACTTGCTGGCCTGGCAGAAATTCAGAACTTGTAAAAAGGTGGTTTCCATTACTGTCCCTGGCAGTCATCATGGACTTGGCTACAGACGCTGCATCCACTTTCTGGCCAGTCGTCTTTCCAATATGGAATTTACTGGTCAAGTAATCTTTCTGCTTTTCTGTAAATCTTGTTTTTCGAACATGACTAGACTAAAGGCCCATCCCATCGGTAAACAAGGCTGACTTGTGAGATACGACAGAACTGCCCCTGTAGCCTGTCTGCTTAACCGACCATTGCTCTGTCAAGAAGTGTCTCATTCTCTAAAACACTATCATGTTTTCCAAGATCCAGATGGTACTGTAAGGAAGAAAATCTTTGATACGTTTTCACATCCTTCCTTTGGACAGGAAAAAAGGGGAACAGTTGAGGTTTCACCCACAGGCTCCTCCTCAGTATCTGAACATCTCTGAGAATCAGCACCTGTGCAAGGCTGAGGCCTAATTTAATGAAGTGTGCATTTGGCATTCTTTTGGCTTCATCTCCATCACATGTCACAAGATCTGGAACCTGCACCACCTGCGGAGTAGTCAGCTCTGAAAGTCTTATGCATTTACCAGGTCCTATTCCATATGCCTTCGAGACCGTCAGGCTTCTGTGATTGTGTTCAGGGTAGGTAGGTAAGGTAAAGGTGCCACTTTCCTCACTTGCAGCTAGTAGCTGAATTACGGAGAAACCAGAGAGTGAGATCGGACATCGGCATATAGAAGGCGCCTCTGGCAGCCGCCTCAGTCCATGAATTATCTCACCCCACCCACCCAGACCAATGACGGCACAAGTGGTAGCACAGTGGCAGCAGCCAGCATTGTCCTGCTTATAAAAGACAGATTTCAGTTGAGGTAAGAGTGACTTCCAATGACATCCTTCATAATTGAAAGCACAGGGCAGCTGTCTTAGTTGCAGGTTTGGAAAACATGTTCAAATGTCATCATCTGCAATGCTTTGTTTTCTGCCTGCAGAGTAGCTACCGTAATGTGCCAGGACATTCCTCTCTTTGCGAACCAATCACTTATGTTTTCTCCTAACTTTCTTGGTAAAAAGGTCATGGCCCAGTCCTGTACAAGAAGTACTAAACTTTCATCGAGAGCATTAATCGCCTATAGTCAAGCTTCATCCTGATTAACAGATCGGAGTAGGTGTGCTTTCCATGCAAAGATATTTTGCTTAGCCTGACCATCAATAAAGACCAACTCTTCTATGACGTCACGTGACACATTGCTATCAGACATCTTCTGATAAAAATTTACATTGAAATTGAGTCATATTATATACAGTAATATACTTTATAACAATTAACTCACTATATATGCTAACTAAATGAACTTAAGACAAAGGTAAAACAAAAACTGAGATAAACAATTAACTGCAACAGATTTATTAATAGTAGTTGCATACCATACAGTAAATGTATTTTAAAAAATGCAAGAACCTCTTGTGGTTGAGATGAAGATTCTGTCACAATTGTTTTTGTAAGGGACAGGTATTCCTTCTCTTCTGCTTGGTCATACACATCTATGTTCACTGCTGTACTGTCTTCAGCTTCCAAAAGCTTATGTACAACTGGAATAATATGTTCATTAAAATACTCCTTCACGGCCATGAAATGATGTTTCAGCTCCAGCTTTTCCAGAATCTAATAAAATAATAAGACATCATAATTAAGGAAAAAATAATTTATGGTAACATATAATTTATAAAAATAGTTTATTATGACATAAAGACTAAAGACAACCTCACATCTGTCGCTACATTTTTAATATATTATCATATTTGACCCTTATTCCAGAAATTACATGTAAGCTGTTGGCTAAATGAACTTAATTTATCTAATGAGCCCCAGGATCATTTGCTATGAATGCAGATTTTTCCTTGGCCAGGGATCTATCATCATCAAAATGAGCTGTCTTTTAAATCTCATAACCTGTGCCCGATTGGTCAATAAATTTTTAATGTTATGGTACATGTCCCCTGTCTTTTGGTCACTGCGGTATACTTTACAATTTTGCCCTGCCTGAACTATATATGTCCATTTATCCTTGATTACCTTTCCAGTAGAAAAAAGAAGAGCATAGTTCAGCTGACTGCGCATGTCGAGGTTACTCTTCTCAAGCAGTGGACATATCTCTACAAAAAGAGGATCCTCCCTCATGTTTTTGAAACTATCCTTAAGTTCAATGATAGTTCCAATGCTGCAAACAGCTTTGTTCAGTACATCTTGCAAAGCTGCCTTCAATTTCAAGCTTCCCTGAAGGGTTTGAAATTCACCAATCCTCTGAAAGGGTATCATGGTTATTCTCGAGAACACCCTACAAGGCAAAATAAATACAAGATAAACAGTTCTTATGTTGCAGTTTTCATATATGCAACTACAGTGTATTATCATTATTTCTAGTTCAGGTTAAAAAAAAAACTTCCCTTTGTAGGTTGATTCTCAATTAATTTTCTTTTGTCTCCTAGTAACTATAATAATAATCCATATTGCACCTTTTGTAGGTGTGCACACTATTACGAAAATGAAAACAACGGCTGTTTTGATAAAGTCTGGGGAGAGCTTCCTGAGTGTTTTGTCAAACTTCTATAAACGCAGAACCAATAATTATATTGTTGAAGCTAATGTTTTTTTATTAAGATGTACAAATGGAACAGAAATGAAAATAAAATTCCATTGGTGTTATGAAGTTGCATGCAGTACTCACTGGCATGGCAATTACAGGAATGAATCAACTCAGTCAGATGACTGAATTAATGAACAATAATTTGTGAAAACGTACAAATTCTATCACAGTTCATTCAAAGAAGAGCATGCAATAGGTGTATTGTGTGTGACATCTGGTTTTGAAACATACAAACATAAGATTTCTTGTTTGCCCTGATCTGCCACTCACATTAACACTTGATACAAACAGCACATGAATATGTAATCTCAAAATAAAGATGCTAGATATCTCTAGCATCTAATAATAATCAAGTATTATTATATTAAACTTTACCTAGAATATTTTCTTTTTCCACTTTCTTTTTTCTGTAGAGACAATGGGGGTTTATTGTCATCAGCGGGGTACATCTCAGCTGCATGTTTGCCTTTTCTTGTCATGCTGTTTGCTTTTGTGACTGTTGAAATGTTATATGACATATTTACAGATTTATACGTTAATCATTGAAATTAGTAATGGTATATTATTTATGACCTAGTTAAGAGTCCAAATTCAGTCAGCAACTTTATGTTTTTGTCCTTTTTGTGTTATAATCATCAGTTGCTTACTTCTTCTTTCTTAAATCATTGTTCAGGATTTTAATTTATTTTCCATGCCTTGCCACTGGTTTACCTTGAGTAGTTTTCCCCTGCTGTTTAGATGACACAGTTTACAGGCAGGTAAGTATATATTTCTAAAGTACAATTAATTTACAAGAGAAAGAAAAATCAGCAGTTAAAAACTAAAAAAAATTGTTTTAAAGAAAGAGCAGTGATGTAAATGCTCAAGAAATAATTCTTAGAATGATTAAATTTCTTTTAGTCAGACAAACAGTCAACAAAAAATAAACCTTCTCATCACAGTATTATATTACTCGCTAATCATATCACATGTATGACCCAGAAGTACGACAAGGTGTGTATTATTTATTCCTCCTCCATTGTTTAGAAAATCGCAGTGTCCAATTTTTTAGGTTTGTCCATCACAGACTGCAAATTGTGATTATCCTGGGTGGGACCAAGATGGTTCTAAAAAGACAAGGCAAGGGGGATGGGGCTCAAGTGTGGGCAAATGGGATTATCACATGTACACAATTAACATTACGTAGCAATTCACTCTAATCATCACACTGTATTTTTTAAAAATTAAAATTTACGTCTAACGCTTTAAACCTCTCCGATTAATGCCATGGCAATTTGAACTGAAAGGATTTCCCAGAGACAGAAAGTCCATAAGCCATTACTAATGGTACTCCTCATACAAGGCATTGAGCTCTTGGTAATGGAGCACCATCCCCAAACCACCAATGATTAATGACATTTGATTGCCCAACAAACGTTCAAAGATCTTATTAGCACATGCCAGAACAGTTACTGGTCTGTAGTTTTCTCTAATCATTCTATCATCCTTTTTGAATACTGGAACCCACTCTCCTTTTTTCCAATCAGAGGGCCAATACCCGTTCCTGATGCACGAATTGTAGAGCCTTTTAGAGCTAAGGCTATCTCCTGCCCTTAGCCTTCATCATTTTACACGGAATACCGTCGTGGCCAGTTGCCTTTTTTGAATCAAGGGATTCAAGCACAGTTCTTACTTGTGTCTGATTTACTTCTTGAAACTTAAACATTCCTAATCCTTTTTTTGTCAAGCAGGCAAAGCTCCTCAAGTAAGCAAAGCACCTTAAGCAGGCAAAGCACCTCAAGCAAGCAAAACACCTCAAGCAAGCAAAACACCTCAACCAGGCAAAGCATGTTACATATGCACAACATGACCGCCATGTTGAGTCTCAGACCGCATGGTTTAATGTGAACAATCATACATAATGGCCAGCAGTATGCCATACATAACATGCCCAGCTGAGAGTGTCCGCGAGGACCTGCTAAATGCCTGAGAGATAATCCACTTTAAGGTTGTAGCCACTCACTTTTAGCATCATTGCCTGCAATCGTAATGGCGCTGTTGCCATGGGCTTGCGGAGTATCGTCTCTAGGGGCTTTTGGTCGGTCTGAACCAGAGTTGTTTTTCTCAGAATGTACTGTCGAAATTTCTGTGTACTGAACACGATTGCCTGCATTTCCTTCTCCATTGGTGCCCAGGAAAGCTCAGATTCTCGGAGCTTACGGGACGCATAGGCTATTGACCTTCCCTCTTGCAGTAGGACAGATCCCACAGCACTCTTGCTGGCATCACATTGTATTGTCACATCTTTTCTGACATCATAGTAAGCTAACACTGGAGCTTCACGGCACATGTCCTTACGTTTCTGGAAGGCATTTGCTTGGGACTTGTCCCAGTGGAAGAGTACATCCTTCCTGGTGACCTCCCTTAGTGCTAGCATCAGCAGGAACTTGGCTAGATACTGAATAGATCCCAGGAAACGATGCACATCTTCTTTGGGTTCAGGAGCTGGCATATCCCTCATGGCTCTCACTTTTTCTGGGTCTGGTTTGAGCTCTGCTGCTGAGATGATGTGTCCTACATATTGGACTTGCTGCTTTCACACTCTGACTTTTTCAAAGTTTAGTTTGAGGTTGTAGCTTTTGACAAGGTGGAGCACTGCCTCTAGGACTGAATCATGGTGGGCGATGTCACGGCCTGCAATCAGTATGTCATCCATAATGGCGTATGCATGGTCAATGCCCTCCAGCATCCCATCCATTGCTCTTTGGTACATTTCTGGAGCCGTTTTTATTCCAAAAGGCAGTTTTAACCATCTGTATCTGCCTATTGGAGTGTTCATGGTTGTCAGCAAACTGGACTCATAGTCAAGTCTCATTTGGAGATAGACACTCTTAGCATCAAGGACTGTAAACAGTTTTGCGTCAGGTATCTTGGCTGCAATTTCTTCCACAGTGGGGACTGGATAGTGTTCCCGTTTCACTGCTTTGTTGAGGTCACCCGGGTCCAGGTATATTCTGATCTTTTCACCTCGAGTTGAAACTACCATGGAGTTAACCGGAGTATTGTATTTTTTTCCTCAATGATACTGGAAGAATTATAAAAGGAGACAAGCAAGATGGATTAGACCTAGTTTCAAGTTTTTGGTTACTTAGTATGTTGTAACTTAAAGGCCTAGTTTTTCGTTAATGTAATCTTTGTGAGCCTGCATGAAAACTTTTTGTTTTATGTCCTAGGGATGAAATGTTATAAGGGCAGGAATGAAAACTGGTGCTCTCTTTGTAACGCACTCTGCGGCACATGAAAATAAACATTTGATTCCTTGCTCTGATGTTTTTTGCCATCCTGGATATAAAAAACTCCTCATTTTGCCAACAATAACCTGGTCCAGAGGTGGCTGTAAAACAGCCGCGTTGTTCCGAAGCTTTTGGTTGCACCCATAGCCTATGGATACTCTGCTGTCGCAGTACTTCAGTGAAGTAAGAACGAAGGCCCCTGATGACAGCGATGGCCCTTTGAAGGAAGTGCGACCGGTTTCTGGAGTAGCAATTTGTGGACATTTGGAAGTTTTGTCCGATGTGAAAGCTGTCTCTGTTGTCACAGTGGGTGTAACGTATGTCACAACTGTATGGCTTTTCTTCCTTATGGGGCCACCTTTTTTCCTACCTGTAGCTCTTTCTGCCACTTTTTTCCCTCTACCCCTAGGCATGTCTAATATGGCGAGTGACATGGCATCAGGCTTGGCCTCCTTGGCAACTTTGTTTAAAAACTCGCGAATCGCCTCAGACAATTCAGCCACTGCCAAAGTTTGGGGACAAAATTTGTAAGTAACCCAGTTCCATTTCCCTTGTTAATTACATTGTTTGGATTATCTGGTGATGACTTGCTGGCTACGAAGTAAACACTGTCCCCAAATCGATGAATGTTGCTTGCGGTATTGCTAAGGATTTGTGAACTCTTGCAAAAAACTCCTTTCAGTTTCTGGAACAGGATGTGGAGGATCTGCGTGTCCTCTGGAGCTACAGAGGTTAAGCTTGGATGCTTATTAGAGATAGCACCGCTTGAGGTAGTGTCACCTAAACATGATGACTTGTCGGATGACAGGCTGCTTCTGACAACAATGAGGGCAGAGCCCACAAACCTCCAACAACCACGATTGTACAAGGTAATAAATGATTAAGTTGGTACGCTTATGAAAGCCCTGCCATGAGACGAGGATGGCAAAGACAGCAGATTTGTAATCCAAACCATTGAGTCCTTCGACCACTGGCTCAAAGCATTAAACCTTAATATTAATACAAGAAATTGGATAAATCAAACGGGTTGATTAAGTAAGTTATACCACCGTAAGGTGAATGGGAGGTGCTGACGTTTCGAGCGCTAGCCCTTCGTCATTCGCTCTGACGAAGGGCTAACGCTCGAAACGTCAGCACCTCCCATTCACCTTACGGTGGTATAACTTACTTAATCAACTCGTTTGATTTATCCAATTTCTTGTGTTTCAATTTCCCACCGACGCAGCACTAGTTTCTTTAGAAACTATCCCCACAATACTTAATATTAATATATTGTTTTCAACTGATTAATTTTTTTGGCGGAATGAATGAGACAATCATTAGTTTTGGAAATGGCCCATTGTTATTGAAAAACCAAAGGTTTAATCCCGTGTGAATCTCTCAACGATTTAATTACTTAATGATAGGGTGATTACTCTGTAAAAATGTGTATAACTACTGCTACAGAGTGGTGCAATCTCATTGAAAAAAAAATTAATCTGTACAGTGTACATATAAATGTTTCTGTATTTGCACCATGAGTCCTTTATTACCTAGTTTGAGTAAAATGATGTAGTTTAATAAATTAAAATATTATTAATGTAGCTTGATCAAAAATACATTTTTTAAGTACATTTTAATATTCTCATCAACTATCAACGTTTCAGCTTAAAAACAACATTGCTGCATTGTACAGTTCTAGACCAAGGGGTTCAAAATCATTTCAAAAAGATAGCATCGCTTTTGGTTGGCTGCCCATCATAGATCAATATCAACTTGAACAGGAAAGAGTTCAACAGAACCTAGGAAGACGAGTGCCTGGGCTTAGGTACAGCTTTGTTCACCAAGATAGCTGAACCCGTTTGAATGCACTTCCCACAAAAATTATGCAAGTATGTATTTAGTCTACTTTTTTGCTTTTATTTTTGATAATTAAGTTGACATACAGCTTGAATACACTCAGCCAATATTAAGTACGAGGATCAAATGACAGACCTCGATATTTTCTTAATTTGAACAAGATCAATACATAATCAGGATAAAAGGTTGTTAGAGTTAATAAAAAAATGATGCAAACTTGGAGAAGGCTTTGATGTTTTAACAAATTCTCTCCTCTCTCCACCAATGCTATAATAAATATATTGAGAACAGCCTGGAGAATTTCTCTGTGGATATATCAGGGGTGAAAGGGTTAAAAAAAGTTAAGTATATGCATTTAAGTTAGCATACATTATTTTCAAAGCTTGTGTCTGAGTATCTGGGTATTGCCTTTCCTTCAGCAACGATACATGATCAGTGCCCTACAAGAACATGCAAGGCTGGTCCCACCCCCTGCTGATGCATCTGAGATTGAAATGACGAGGATGGCTAAATTGCGTGGGTAGGTGGGTCGTGCGTCGTGGGCCTAACGTCGTGCGTCGTGAGTCGTGCGTGATAATAGGTCACGCTTTGTGGATAGTAGCTCTCAGAGAAGACTCTTGCTAGTAGAATTTAAAGGCACCGTCTTCCTTCACACGACCCTTCACATTCATGAAAAAGTTTCGCCGATAAAATTCAGTAAAAAAAACGTCTCAGCGAAATATGTCTTCCCCGGCCATCTCCCATTTTCCCGCATGCTCCTTGTGCACTTGGCGTTTTTACTGAAATACACATGCGTCTAGGGAAACCACTTCCGGTTTAAAAAAAATCTAAGATAATCGCGACTTTTCACATTCATTTTCTATGTCGTTGGACGAAAACCTTCCAGAATGTTTTTTTTTTAATTAAATTAGGTATTTAGTTTAGGGAAGACTATTTCATGAAACAAATTATGACCAATCGCAATTTTATTAAGAGTAAACTTCCTTTGAGTGTCAAAATTAAATCCTAATCACAGATCTAGTGGCAGTCTGTGTAACTTGAACTGATCACAATTGTTCATAGGGTACATGCACTGCAAGAAAAATTATAGAGTGTGAAAGCGTTCGTGTCCTCAATTTTCCAGCTTTTGTTTAAGTTATTCTTAGATGAGATAATCTCGTTATGAAATTGAAGTCATGAACTCTGCTTTCTTGCCGTCCACGCCCTTGGATTTTAAAGTCCCTAATGAAAGTGTGTTAATATCAGTAGCAGGACTGAACGCCCTTGAATCAAAAGCTATCCCAGGGCACTTGACCTTACTTAAAACTGGCCGGACAGACCGGTCCATTCGTTAAGAGGAATCCAGCACTGAGCAGGACCTTCCCCCCGCATTAGCAAGTTTCTGAATGGGATACTAAGCGGTGATGAGATTTTAGTGTAAAATATCTGGAAAAAAGGGTTTAGTCATGCCGTTTCGACGGTCCGACCCGCCAGCTGACTTTTGTAAGTGCCCTATAGGTTGAGATAAGAAACACGAATTTTGGGAGAACGAACTTTTGGTACCATAGGTGGTCTTTTTTAAAAGTTGTTTTCAATTTGTAAAGAGAATGATAGCCTTGAATTAGCCAAGAAGTATAAAACATTAACAAACATATAGGAAGTAGCCATAACCAACAGGATTACATTCGTCTTTCCCTACATTATAAGATGTTCGACATTAGTTTGTCGAAAAAACAACAACATTTGATATTAAACGGCTGCGAAACTCTGAGTCCAAAGTGTTCGTGCTTAAGGTGTCTCGCATTTATACGGTTTTAATACCACGAACGTTTATGCATCTGAAATGTGCTCTCTCAATCCTCAAATGAGAGAGGAAAGCCATCTCGCAAGGCGGTTGCAATCTCTGCATCAGAAACATCTTTCTGTATTGAGACCTTGGTAGGAAGTACTAGGTTTGACCAGGGTGGTATTTGCTGAAGGCAATCGATGCGTGGACAGAAATGGAAGCTTGATTGGACTGCAAATTCCTGCTGGTAAGGCACTTCTAATCCTTTAACAAATACACACAGATCCCCAGGGAAAATCTCTTTCCGGCATCTCAACGCTTTACAGTGTGGATGTTTTCCAGGTTTTCTTTCCTTGTGTAACAAATATTACACAAGTCTCTGATCGTTCCGCTTATCTTTGGCAAGTATGGACTTGACTCGATCCATTCAAACTCGGCCGCAAGCCTTCGATTTGGAGCTGTTGTCGGCAGTGTAGCTGCTTTCAATTGTCAACGGTGGTGTGAGGATTTGGCGAACGGCATCTGTTGACAAAGTTGTCTGGTTTATCGAGGGATTATCTTTGTCCACTTTTAGGACGTAGAGGTAGACCCATATGATGTGCTTGCAAAGTTCCTTTCCATTGAACTTCTTGTAATCTTCACATGTACACGATGGTGCTTCTGATATCACAACTTTATACGCATTTTGGCTGGAAAAGCTCTGAATTTCAAGAACACATGATATGCCTGATTGAGAAATTACTTTTCGTACTTGTAAAGATTCGCTTTCTCTTTTGGCTTTCTGTAACCTTGACAAAAAGTGTGACGACCTAGTAGGACGAAATCGAGTTACACCAGAGGGATTTTTTTCTCTTGTTTTATCTGTGCAGAAGCTAGAGGCTGGATCGACTGTTCTCCCCAGCTCATAAGATTGTGGTTGATTTTCTTCTGTGATGTCTTCTTGTAACAGCTTCTTGCCTAATGTAGCAGCCCTTTTCTGCTGAATTGCTATTTCCCGTGCATGTCTCTGCACAAGACTGGGTCCAGTTCCAGCACGGGATGTTCCTTGCTTTATCCCTTGGTATTCTGTCTCAATTAGAAGACAATCACGGACATGACGTTCAGCGGCGTCCAGGAGGGTCAAATTCTCTCGGTCTCTATTCTTCCAACTGGCATGCACAACCTCTGCCTGATTCATCTTGGGTGCGCCATCCCATGGTGCAAGCGCTGGGAAGATGAATGCTCGGCGGTCATCCCACCACTTTATCCAGGTCAGCAGATGCTCTCTTTCTCCAGGTGCCTCATCAATAAATTTGGTTAAGTCGTCTTTGGCGGAATAATACGCAGAAGGTGATGCAGACGACAAAAGGGCGTCATAAAGTTTCTTAAACTTCTGACGTGTTTCTTCACTACCCAGTGTTTGGGCATGCAGATTTCTGCACTGTTTGAAGTGAAACTCGCACCCTTTCACCTTCCTGAGGGCATCTTCGCCAAATACCTCTTTAATACCTTGTAGATTTGATCCCGCCATGTCAGAACACCACCCTCTTGGATTGAACACGAATCCTTGGACCCCAGCTTTTTTTGACAGCATCTCGTTGAACATTGTCCAGAACAATGCAACAGTTTCAGTACTCTCGCTTTCGCATTCCATACTCGCCAAAACAACTTGCTTGCGGAGGATGGGATGGTAAACACTTGCTGTGAGTGTAACTAGGCCTTTACAACGATTCACTTTGCCATCAAAACAACAGAATTCCTTACTCAGAATATGGGCTCCATCTTCGTCCATGTTTAAGGCAAATTGTCCTCCTAGCTTGCTACTTTTGAAGACAAATGAAGGTCTGTCCGGATTCCCACGCTTGTCATTCATTTTGTAAACGTAATATGGATCTCTTTTGTCGCAATATTCTTTGTAGGTTGCCACGGCCTCAAAATTGTGACCATTTGGCTGCGTTTCGCTTTTTATCTTCTGTTTTTGGTTGGAAATCCACTTCTTCTCTTCAAAGGTCTTTGCTGTTTTTTTCACCTCCTCCCATGGCTTCCTCTGCCTTATGTCATGGAGTATGGCAGTGCTCTGAACTTGAGAGGGCTTAGCATCTGGGTTTTCTCTAAAGATCCTTTCCACCTTCTGTTTAGGTCTTTCCGGTGGTGCCACTGCAGGACATGTGTGACAGCCAAAATGGTAAACTCTGACGTACCTCTTCTTCACTACAACATAACGTCTAGCAGGACATGGAATGTGAAGCGATGGTGTTTCACATATGCTGCATTTCAAACGGCCATCTTTTCCCTTCTCAAACTGTGAGGTATTGATGACACCATATTCGGTTCGATATTCACAAGTTAGATTCTTGCATTTGTGGGACCCTTGGCAATCGGAGTAACGCACATCTCCATGGTCTTTCCAGTATGATCTGCTATCTTTTTTCCACTTCCTACCATCTTTTAAAAGCTCCTGTCTACACTTCGATTCCTTTGTGTTTAACTCGTAAATCTTAAGGCCATCCATGCCGCCCGGAATACGACTAACTTTCTGAATTTTCACACCTTCCCAAGTACTAGGCGTTATCTTCCTCTGGCGCTGAACAGTGTGAAGTTCTTCACCTCCTTCAGAACATTCAGATTCATTACTGTAGTCACTTTCATCCTCTTTTTCACTACAAGTAAACATATTCAGTTAATCATGAATGAGTGAAATTTTTTCACCTTGCATTTACATTCTGTTTTCCTTGTGTGAATCCAAAGGGCAAGCGCCGAAGATATTATGAAAAGTGTGTATTTCTTGCGTCAACGCTTGCGCTAGCATTTGCGTTAAAGAAGTTCCCATGTGTGTTTTGCCGTGCTTAAGTTTGCGTTTGCCTCGATCGTTAAAAGAAGTCCTACGTAAAAAAAAGCTGTTTAGCCAATTCTCACAAGAAACACCAACACAAGCGCAAATGCAAGATTAAGCAAGTTCTTGACATAGGTCCAAGTCGCATTACAAGAGTTTTTGACCAAAAGGTGTCACTAATCCCCTGGATATCTGTCAACAAGAGATAGTTGGTAATGCGACTCTAATTTTTCCAGATTGTAAAAATTTTTCAAACCAGTAAAAACTTCAAAGATGCCGTGATGCTTGGGTGGGGCAGAATGATTTGGAAAAAATTTTCGAAGAACAAAAGAAACCGCTTCCGGTAATGACAGATTATGTCAGATGAACAGTTGAGAGAACGCTGGGACGTGATCTGTTTGTCTCGTGTCATTGGCATGGAAGGACAAGGAGGATATTTCTATGATCCTAGAGGATATTTTAATCCATATCTTCCTTATCAAAATGTTCAAATGCATTTCAACGCTAACACTAATCAATCGCCGTTTACACAAGGCAATAATAGTCCTACAGTTTCAAGTCAGACTTCTAGCATCGATTCTAGCAGCGCTAGTGATAGCCCTACAAGCACAAACCAACCATCGTGTTCAAAGTGGAGTAGCACTAGTCCAGATGTAGAGCCATCAAAGGGCAAAAAGACGTACGAGAAGTTCTCTGAAGAACAGCAAAAGGCCCTAGTTAACTTGTGGGCAGAAAAATATGACAAACTCAATAGTAAAGACAACAGAAAAGTGTGGGATGACATTGCCCAAAAGCTAAACACCAAGTTCAAGCTCAAGAGAGCAACAGATAAATATAAGCAAAAGATGAAGTACCTCATAGACTGCTACAAGATCGCAAAAGACTGGAACCGCAATCAATCTGGTGGTCACAGGAGAGAATCGCCATTCTATGATGCTATCGATCAAGTTTTAGGTTGTCGCGATATTGTTAGGCTTCAACATGTGGCTGATGTTGGCTCATCTAAACATAATGATTCTGCGTCTGATGAGAGGGAACATGAGGAATCTACAGCAGAAACGATGCAAGAAAAAAGAAGTGAAAGGAAGAAAAGTAGAAAGAGAGCTAGAGCCAACAGAGACGACAGCGAAGAAAGAGAGCTCTTAGCAAATGCGTTCAAAGGCATGAAGGAACAACGAGAGAGTATGTCCAGGTTTATGGACAACTACACAAAAGCACAAGAGCAGCAAACCCAAACTATGAACGCTCTTGTAGGGGCTCTTACGACATTTGTACAGAGCAGTAAGAAAGACTAGGGTATGAACATTATTTTATTTGATATTTGTTTCAGTTCAGAACAATTAGCTTTGTCATGATCTTCACAACAATTTATAAAAGATTTGGCTTTATGTGCCGGTCAATTTGGAACAGCTTTTTAGAATGTGTATTATGATTACAATTCAACGTGTAATTTCCATAAAAAGCGACATTTGTAATTGAAATAATCATTTATTTTAATTCTAGCGACATGAGAGTGAACAGTAACCATTATAAGTTCTTTAAATACAGTTACAATTGAGCTATGTAGTCCTTTAGTTTGTCTCTTATATTGTCTCCGTCTCGTATAACGTTAGCTCCGGGATTTTGCTGGTCATTATCATCGTGATATTCATCATCCCAGTCATCTCCATTTTGAATGCAAATGTTATGCAAAACAGCGCAGGCAACAGTGCATTTGATCGCAAAGTCAATTCTACTGTCAAGACGCTTTTGTAGAATCCTCCAACGGCCTTTTAAAATCCCAAACACACACTCGACTTGCACTCGAGCTGAGGATAAATTTTTATTGAACAATATCTCATCATGATCCCTCGTTCCCTCTGGGTAAGGTTTAATTAGCCAGGGGCTTAATGTATAGGCACTGTCTCCAACTAAATACGGGCCAATTTCATCCCCTCTTATATTCACAACAGGCTCAGTGAGAATGTTTCGTCGTTCTGCATTTCTATAGACATCACTACATGTACATACGCGCGAATCGTGCATGCTCCCCGGAAAACCACAAGCAAAATCCATAAACAATCTCTTGCCGTTTACTATGGCTTGGATGACAAAATCATACTGCTGATACCTGCTAAAATAGTCAGCTGCATTTTCTGCTGGAGCTCTAATTCGTACATGTGAACCATCGATCGCACCAACAATGTTGGGTAGCCTGCTCAGTGAATCGGTGAATGTTGCAATCGACGCTTGAACTTCAGCAGGAGTCTCAGGAAATTTAATGTAATCTTTCCTTATGTCATACAAAGCGTTTACTACATCTTGAACTGCCTCAATAACTGTTGATCGTCCGACACAAAATGAAGGAGCAATACTAAGGTAGGAATTCCCATGTGCCAACCGATACAATCCAATAGCAAGTACTTTACTTGGAGGCAAGCAGTCTCTAAATATCGAATTCTGTCTATCTAATTTTGGATCAAGGATATTCAAAATCACATCAAACGTAGCTCGGTTAACCCTCAGGAGTTCTTTAAAGCTTTGATCTGGAACTGTCAAATCATTGTAGTACACATCGAAGCAGGATTCTTGTGGTCTATTTATACGCCAAGCATAGGGCGCTATTCTCATTCTTCGATGAAGATGTCTTGCTCTTCTAAGAATCGCTGCATTTAATACCAGCACATAATCGGCAAGCCATGCCTCATAAAGGACAAAAAATGCAAAGATTTGCTGTTGTTGAATCTGATTGTAAAGAAGAATTAATACAATCGTGGCAAGAGAAATAACTTGTTGCTGATTCATCACGATGCCGATGCTCTTATTACACTTGGCGGGAATTACAGTGCTTACATATTTGAAATTGGCGGGAGTGACATATAATATCGGTCAATGATTAAGTTCATCTTTGTAATGCGACTGTAAATTTCATAAGAAAAATGTTCATTTCCGGGAAAAAATTGAAATATTTTCAAAACATTCATGAATTCAGATTTTGGGCTGTAATGCGACTTGGCACATATACGTTTACAGTAGGATGCTAAAATAGTGCGTCTGCGTTAGTAATATATATCTGACTGTATTTGGTTTGCATTGAACTTGTGAACATATCTTGTAGTGCTTGCGCAATTCCAATGAACGCACTGTCAATTACCCTCATCCAGTTCAGATCAATTAGCTTTAAAACACATACTTTAATGATCAGGTTTGAATGATTTGACTGAAAAGCGAAACAATACCTTTCCAAAAACGATAATTTCAATTCTTTTTTTTTTCTCGGATAAACCCTCAAGAACCCTTCAACTGAAGAGAGTAAACAGATTGAAACGTGCACTATTCATAATGCTCTCAATTGTGGTTACCTAGGAATGAAATAATTTTCAATTTGTTTTAAGTGAATATTATTGTCATACTTCATAAACTCTGTATTCCGTGTAAGGATAACAGATAATTTTACTTCTATTCCTTCTGGTGCAATCTCAGTGGCAGTGAAAGAGCTAAATGAAGTTAACTTTTTAAGCACTGTGTTGAGCGGTATACTGATCATGTCATTTGCACAGGGTGTCAATAATTGTGTACCAAACAAAGCATAACGAATATAGTAATGGGAATAGGATAATAGCTAAAGGCATTGTGACTTCTTCAAAAACTAGCTTCGCGAGGTTTTGCGGGAGTCGTATTTCTAGTACTTAGAACGAAGAACTTCATAGAAAACGGTACTCTTGACTGCCTTGTGGCATCATTTTGACCGTAAACAGATTTTAAGTGATTGTCGCCCAAATCTTACAAGTCTGAGTATGTGTGGCACTCACAAATGAAGCATAAAGTCAAGTCCTTGGATAGGAGATATGCTTTCTATTTAATCATCGAACAAAAGGCAATGTTTTGCAATTTGCACTGAACTAAAAAAAAATTACTTCTAAGATAATTCTCGTAGGAAACAAAATTATAAACTCACGAACCTCCATCGCTGTGCATAATAGATATTATAGATTAATAGATCTTTTTGTAGAACAAACCTTCGTAAATTTTCTGTCACTTTCCAAGGACCTACTTTTTATAACTCTATAGAAAATAATATTAAAGATTCTAATTCTCTCCAGTTATTTAAAACGAAATTGAAAAAAAAATTATATATGAATTATTAGTTATAAATCTTGTAGTAAATAGTTATATTTCTTCACGTCTGACATTATTTTTTTACTTATTGTTACATGTACCATACCTTATATTTTGTCAACTCAGTCTATGTAATTAGTTAATTTATACTTACCTTCATTGTATTTTACTTTCGATCTTGGCCTTTCTGTTACTGTTAACTTTATTTTTACTCTGAGGGAGCCCAATGTCTATAAGCCTCATGGTTTCTTTTTGCGCTTCCTCGCCACTTTCATTTGCTTTTGTGTAACTGTCTTGTTTTATCGTTATTTGTATTTTGTGGTAAATCAAATAAAGTCAAACAAAGCTTATGCACTCTTCCCTTTATTTCTTATGATTGTACATAGGCCTTTTGGCACCAAATTTGTGAGTTGAAATTTTTTCAACATTGAGCCAAATGGAAAGTTGTTCTTGTTATTTAAAAGAAAAAAGCTACTGGAGTTTTTTTTATATATTTGTTCATCTGATATCATAACAGAATTAATGTTTATACATACCAGAAATTAACTTTTTACTGATTCAAACGTTTAAGTAAATCATGTACAGACTGCATTTCCAAATTCATTGCCCTTAATACCTTTAAAAGTGCAGTGCACAAGCCATTTATGCTCTCCTTAGAGTTCCATAGCATTGAAAAGATGAACTTATTGACATTTTTGAACAACAATTGATTTTACTCTCGAAAACCATGCAAGCATTAATATTTTACGTTTTCACTGTATGTTGAGTTGTTCTGTGAAAGAAACTTGTTTTGCAGTTATGCCACAGCTCATACAGAAGAAATGTAGCCTCTGCTCACTGGGTAAAATTTGACAGGTGTTAAAAGAGCCAGATTTTCAATGTAGATCACACATGCAGATCAGGAACATTCCATAATTGAACTGATTGAAAAAATATTTTAGTTGTACTAAAAATTTAATTATACTTCACATAAAACCTAAAAATAAAGAACAAATGTTTTGGGTGTTAGAAATTAGGACCAGCCTTCCACAATAAGTTTGTTTTCTTCACTATGGTAATTCTGGAATGTTTTGTCCTGACCTGTGTATAATCACATTAATATATAGATTTAGCCAAGCCTAAAAGTGGGGCTCCCGTTAGTACTTTCATTTCACTTTAAACTGTAAAAGCATTCTAAAATATTGCGAAGGAATTCACAAACGTTTTTAACTATAGTTAAGTGTCGAGGTCGGTTAACTTGCTATGATTTTTGTCTAAACTTTCGTCTGCCATAAGTACGGTCTTTCTACCTACAAAATCATGGAGTATATTCTACAAAAAACACAAATTATCAATGTACTGTATTCTATTCCTGATGAAATTAACCATTCTTTTTGCGTAAATGTATTTAAAACATTTGTGCACGCTACTGGGAAATGCAGGACACAACTCTTGTCATTTTCATGTTAAAACGAACACCTCGGTAAAATAAATGTTTACTCCAAGCAGGGTGCAAAGAAAATTAATTTTACAGATTGCCCTTCGGGTAAGCTGTAACCAACATCTACCAGCCCGAAAAACATTTTTCACGAGAATGAAAAAATAATTATTAATTATTCTTTTCTTAATTACATTGTAAGTTTAAAAAATTACTGCCTTCATTTATTCACTACAATCAGCTGTAGTTACTTAACAAAAGAAATAAATAACCGGAAAAGTGTGAACTATAAGTAGACCTGGTCCAACGCAACACGTGAATGACTAACATACATTTGAGACATTTTACAATTTAGAAGAACATTTTTTACGAAAACAACGGCATTGAAACCAAAGTTCTCAATCGACACACTAAATGACAACGTCGACAACGCGAAAAGCTGCCAGTGAAAGCGCTACATTCTGCAATTTGCCGCCAAGAGAAAATTCCCGCGGGAGTATTTCTTAGCCGTCGACAGGGGAGATGTTTATATGATTAAAGGACATAAAAATTTGAAATCTTTCATCAGTTTGCTTCTCATTCAAAAGTAGTGCATTCAGAAGATCATTTTTCTGAAGAAGGTTTGTTTAGAAGTCGGTTTTCCAAGTCAAGTGTCAAGTTTAAGTGTCAAGTTTAGGGAAAGTGGAAAGTGCGAGTGCTGAGTAACGCATCAGTGAGCAAATATTATGCAGACAAAACTTATGCAAATTTGTGGTCCATAGCACAGAGTCTTTCCGCTTCTCGGCTTTCTTAGCTACAATTTTGTCTGTTTTCCACAGCACGGAGTCTTTCCGCTTCTCGGCTTTCTTCGCTAAAATTTTGTCTGTTTTCCACAGCACGAAGTCTTTCCGCTTCTCGGCATTCTTCGCTACAATTTTGTCTGTTTTCCACAGCACGGAATCTTTCCGCCTCTCGGCGTTCTTCGTTAACATTTTGTCTATTTTCTCGAGCCCGGACTCTTTCTGCTTGTCGGCGTTCTTCGCTATAATTTCGTCTCCTTTCTCTTTCCCGAGCGCGCCTTCTTTAGCGATCTACTTCGCTCATTCTTCCTCAGTTAATTCTTGCTCTCTTTCCCGTTGCTCTTCACCTGAACCCTGTGTTCTGCAAATTATATTTTCTCTGCTATTGTTTGTTAACATAGCAATAGAAATTGTTTCGTTTATCCTTTAGTAAAACTTTAGCAGTGTAGAGTAGTAATATTGTGTCTCAAAAAGACAATGAACTGAAAATTTCTTTTTCAGTCGTCAACGCAATTTCCCGCCAAAAATATGCGGGCTACCAGAACAGCTTCCAAATAAATCACGTCACCTCGATGAGTTGACACATGAGCCCACAATATGGTCATGTGATGCTGGTCAGTGGCTATCCCGTTTTGACAGCTGTCAATTGACCATATTGTGAATGTCCAATATAAAAGATGAGGATTTGCCAAGACAAGCCTGAGATACCCCTCCCTTCCTTTTGATAGTCTCCCCTACCCTACCCGTACAATCTGTAGACGCGTACGGACGTACGTATGTACGTACGCTCGGTCAGTCACATGACAACCAAAAGAAAAGAGGTTGACCATATTCCATGAGTATGGGGCTCTGCTCCACGCGCGCTTCGCGCGCGGGAGCCCCGCTATTAACATCTTAGAGTTGCATACTTCTGACATGATAATTAATAGTGTTTACCTTTTTTTGGCAATGCTAAATGTCTTCAGGTTGTCTCTCAGTGACTGACCAGCTTCAACAACCTTACCTGATCTGGCCAAGTCCTTCTCAAATTTACCTCTAAAGAACTCCTTTGTTCTTGTGTTACAGAGTTTGTGAAGCATGTCACTGTATATTTCATTAATTACAGAATCAGGATAATTTTTAGTTAACGATCCACATTTCTCTAGAGACCATTTGAAAGATCTTAAGAATTGATCGTCATTATACACATTAAGGTGAACTGCCTCCAAAAAATTCTTTTTGTGTTTGTTCAGTTTCCTCTCATTTACATATTCTCTGATGGTCAAATCAGCATCCCTGACAAAGTTAAGAAAATCCTTCTTCACAAAAGTCAATCATCAAGCAGCTTCAGAGCCTGAGGAAGACTGTTTTTGTCAGATTCTTTAAGTCTATCCAACATATCCAGTTCAAACTCCACGTCAATCCTGCTTTCCGAAGTTACCTTTCTCTTGCTTTCTTTTCAGACAGGGAATCCCTTCTTAGTTTAATCATTTGGCAAAGAGCTGCCCCTGACATTCTGTACAAAGTAACATCATGCTCTGGTAAAATTTTCAGCTGCACATCCGCCTGCTGGGCAAGATTGTACGATTCTGACTGGGCGAAGTCGTAAACAGGAGCGTGCACAATTTCTGTCACTGCCCGGATTGTAACAGATGAATGTTTACTAGACAAGTAAACACTGAGGTACATAATTCTGAATTTTGTGAGAAATCTTCCAAATAGCTTGACAGAGTGTTCATCCAGCGCAAAGTCAAATGAACTTTGCGGTCTCTCTTTACTTGCACTTCAACTGCAGATACATGTTCCATGTAAACCGAAAACATGTGATCCACAAGGTTTCACAGCTCGCTGTAGCGAGCATTGAGTATTTCTTCGATTAGCTTTCAATGGTTTTCCAAGTGTTTCATGACTGGTTGTTTCATCATAACTTCGTCTAATTACTTTTTTGTCAACATCTTTGTTCCTTTCTTATTTTGAATTCTGCCATGATCTGCTTGATGACCATCAGTGTTTGAATTCCTCGTGGACGTTGCTTCACTGGCACTGGGATTGATGTTCGGCTGCTTCGATTTTCTTTGTGTGCGACGATTAATAATCCACGCTCTATGTTTCCTTTTTGTTTAAGGTTTCTTTCTTCACCTTTATTTGTTGTCAAAGGTCCTGCATCGAAATCACTGTCGTCGCTGTGATTGTACGTAGCGCTTGGTGAACTTGAAAATTCCCTGTCAGGATCGCTGTCCGCGTCAGACCTCAATTCCTCCTCAAACTCTGTTTTTTCATCAAGCGAATCATTCCACTCCAATGAAATCGTGGAATCAATCTCCCAATCTAGATTATCTATATCATCTTATAAAATAAAACCTTTCCCATAAACAACAAAATCGCTCTCATCAACAAAACGCACCTCCACACGGAACACCATTTTTCTCTCACATCCTTTTTTGACAACACCGATTAAAAGTTTGCGGACCTCTCGGAAAACCAACTTCCGAGTAATTCAAGATCTAAAAATAACTTTAGTGAAATTCACATATCCCAAGGGCCAGACTGGGCGTTTCCCTCTCTGTCCCTCATTTTCTCTTGTTTGCGCGGAACATTTCGATGAATAGCTCAACTTTGGGACAACGCACACACCTTAAACTTGGAGAACTGCTTTCGTTATTTATTGTCTATAATATTACAATTTCTTGACTTTACCCACTGAATGGTTTTTGATTTTATGTTTTATTATGTGACAATGCACACACTCTATAAAGCCAATATTTTTACGTAAACTGAACTAAACATACCAGGAGTGTCCAATGCCGAGTTGTGATATTCATTGGGACGACCATAACATCAACATCCTTGAAGTTTTCACCCTTCCACAGTCGCTGCGTGCTGCCCTGCATAGCTACTATTTGGAAAACAGTGGTGCCTGCAGCAAAAAATCTCTGGTTTTCCATCTGTATTGACCACAGGAAGGCGTCAATAATCTGCGCGAGAAAGGTGATATTACAATAACGTCAACTATCATGACAAAAGTGACTACTTCTACAAACTAGTAGTAATCAACGATTAGTAGAGTGCGTTTTGACAGGATATTTTGTATGAGAAGGGGAAGTTGGGAGATACGACAAATTTGGTGGTGGGAAGGGAAATAGAAAGAGAGAGTTTTGGTGTGCAGCAGCGAAATGAGATCAATGTAGAATTGTGGTGTGGAGTAGTTTTTGCTTAGTGTAATCATTTCAAACTGTTCAGTTGTAATGAAATGTTAATTGAACAAGTGCAGTACTAATTTTTAAGAGTTAAGAACAATACTAATTATGAAGAATGTTAAACAAGAACTGTGCGGTGAAAGCAATAAAAGCTGTATTGATCAAGTGAAATAAACTACTTGATTTGCTGGTGTGTAACCTTGTAATCAACCGTGTTAAATGTAAGTGTAAAAAGTTTGTTAGGATTGATAAGAATTGCCTTGAGGATATCTTTTTCTTTTGCTGTTTGTAGATTAAAAGAGGGTTGGAGGATTTCCATCAATTTGGCAACAAGTTCTTGGTTGAATGCTAAGCAAAACTTTTCATTGATGGCAGCTGTATTTTGTACTAGTGCTCGCAGATACCACTTTGATTCACACAGCTTGATTGCCTGTGTTGATTTGCATGCTTCACATTGACCAAAAACATCATCGTCAGGGACAGGAATGACCTTTCTGTGACACGAAACACAAGCAAGTGGTTGAGATGCTTGGTGAATTCCAAGCACTCTTGCAGTTATGGTTGATGCTGTTTTGACATGATCTTCTACTGCAATTAATGGAGCTGTGAATGCAGTTGTTTCCGAGAAGGTGAATTTGTCAGCCTTGGTGGTATTTAGATACATCTCATTCTTGGATCTTTTGATCTTGATATTCTGGAGGACATATGTTTTGTTCAACTCTAACATGTTTAGATTGTTTTCCCAGAGAAGGAGTTTTACTGAAGTAGTTGTATCTCTGATGAGTAGTTCTTGTTTTTTGAGGACACCCTGATGTTGTGTGCGTAGTGTTTTCGCTGCAGGCATCTGCGCAACTTGTGCTTTGATAGTGACAAGTTGTTCTGCTGCAAGTTTTTCGAGAGCCAAAAGGTTTGGAAGAATTCCTGTTGCAGCTGTCAATTCACCAGAGTAAGGGAAGTTAATGTCATTACTTGTAATAGGAGTTATTTTTGTCTTGCTGAGAAGGATGATGTCTTCTTTGCCATTGTTTGTAGATGAATTATAATTTGTGATCTTGACAGGACTCTTTGTTTGTTGTAGAGTTTTCAACTCTGGATGCTTTTCTGTTGAGAAACATACTGCCCTAACAGAATTATCTTCATTCTGCAACGTGCAGTCAAAGTACTTCCGCTTTGAAGAGGTTGCTTTTTTGACAGGCGAGATTGCATGTATGCAACAGTGAAGTTCCTTTGGCCCAGTTGAGGTGGAATCTTCCATTTTATCTTGCATTTAGTACTGTGAAAGCAAAAGATTAATAATGAGTAGTGAGTACAGTTAAAACCTTGAAGGGCTAAATGTAGATATACACATTACAAAAATGTGTGGATTTTATAATAGGTTTCAAATATTGACATATAGATGAAAGGATCACGGTTTTTGTTTATTTTTTCATCATAAATTAGTATAACCTAGAAGAAAGCCGAAAGAAAAATTAAATTAAGACACATATTTCTATGCTGCTTTCAACTTTCTGATTGCTTCCATTTAACTGGTTAATCAAAATGCAAGAACTGTGGGAAGTGTCCCACAGTTCTGGTATTTGATTAGTCAGCTGAAATGGAAGCAATCAGAAAACAGTGATGTAAAACCATTCTATCCAAAACTTGACTAAAAAATCTTATCTTTTATGCAGTGTATGCCAAATATGTTTTTTTAAATTATACAGAGTGAGTGCAATACTGAAATTCTCCAAGTTCAATTAAAAGTGATTACTAAATTTAGGTGTTGTAATAGATATTTTTATCATTTGTGTAAAGTAATAATTACGTTTTTGAGGATTGTTGGAAAAGATGATAATATCTATGTAGTCAAAGTGGAGAGTCACAAATTCACTTTAATGCATGTAATAATGTAGTTCAAGTGAGTATTTTAAAATTAATTGGAAGAATCAGAGTCTTTTTGTACAGTTCTTCAAGTTTGCTCTCCAAGTTCATCTAGTCGCTTTTTTTCATCAAGTCTGAATTTTAAATTGGCTGATTTTTTTAGACTTGTCAGCCTGGCAAACGTCATTGGTTCAATAATGCAAGATGATAGTGTCTTCACTCTACTAATTGCAACATATGAAATTCCTGGAGTTCTTTCACTTTTACCTATGTCAATCCATGTGTTTGACAGGGTCAGTCCTTGGCTTTTGTGTATTGTTATTGCCCAGGCAAGTTCTAAAGGGAGCTGTTGTCTTTCATGGACACCTCAAATGTGTCGGAGATGACTGTTATTGGGCATATGGGTACACAATGTGGTAACTCATTGTTAATAGATGGGCCTGTATACTCATCAAACTTGACAATAACAGCAATAGGCAAGTTAGGGGGTTGCTGATTAGTGGCATATATGAAATCCACAACAACACCAGTTGCACCATTGCAAACCAACGTCTGTCCACAAATTCATTGTAAGCATTACATGTGCACCTTTTGCAAGGAAAACAACAGGTTCTAATCCTGACATTTCATCAGGAGAGCTGGAGAGCTGTTTTTAGCTGCTTGACTTGAGTGTTGACCATTAATCATTGCTACTGGCTGGTGAAGTGCAGATAATTTTTCAGAGTTGTATTTTGCAACTTCATCATTGCTATAATAAAGTCTTATTGCGCTACTAAATTCAGCAATGTTGTTTGCCAATGATGGTTGTCGAGTTAAGAGAAGTCTCCAGTCATCTTGATTGGAGTCTCCTGTGCGTAATCGGTTAAGTAAATCTCTAAATATAGTTTGTGTTGGGGTTGAGCCTTGTACTCTCTGGTTTAAAGTCAGTTTGACAACAGTTTTAAACATGAAATAAGCCAAATGGCCTTGTTCTTGTAAAGCATTGGAAGGGTTTGAGTGGTAAAGAGGCTTATCTGCCACAGGTGGTAATTGGGCAGGATCACCAACTAATTTAATTGATTTACTACCAAACAGTTGATCGGTTAATCCACTAACTTACTTGCATCGTTTGTCAACCCAGGCAAACATTTTTTGGCCAAGCATAGAGTATTCATCAATTACTAGAAATACGACTCCCGCAAAACCTCGGGAAGCTAGTTTTTGAAGAACTCATGATGGTTTTTCCCATGAGGGATAGAACCCCAATTTATGTAACTATTTACTTATTATATCATTATCACTTTTTTTACTTTCTCAGTTCTTGTAATTATTATCATGATTATTATTGTATTATTACCATTATTATTATTATTGCTGGTATTGATATTATTATCATTGTTATTTTTTTTATGTTTAACATAATATACTGTTATGGGGTGGGGTCGTATGTCCTAATCTGGGTAAAGGTATGTTCCTCTACTACTTAACAAGCAATACAGTTTTCTTCTGAATAGGGTTTGTATCAGTTGTGGTAAAAATTTACTCATCTCTGAACAATACCATTTCTTTGTTTCAGCTTAGAATCTAGTCATGGTTGCCACAGCCACAGGATCTTGAAATTCCCTTACTTTTCCCTGACAAATGTAAAATTTCCCTCACCAACTATATAAGAAAACTCACAAATTACTCCTGGTAATGGCCTCCAACCTCACCTCACAGCCAACCTCTCTACCCATTTATTTAATATGCTCAGAAAGTCACATACAGTGCACATGGATTGATAGTTTCTTAAGGTAACAAAGTCATAGAAAAAGGATTGATTTTCTAGGCAATCCAAAATCAGATTGTCATTTAATTCTACCACTCCAACACATTTCATGGTAATTCTTAATTACACCAAATCATAGCTGAATTGGCAATAAGTAAATTAGAACTCTTAAATTTCACTTTTCCCTGACTTCTCTCAAAGACTTAAACTTTCCCTTACTCGAAACGAAATTCCCTTACTTTTGCCTTGCTTGAAGAATTTTTTCCCTCACCATTTCCAGACCTGTAGCAATCATGCTATTGCAGTCATTTGTCCATACAGTTAGTGTGGAAAATCATGATTGAAAGCATAGGGCATTTAGGAAACTTCAAAGACTTGTTATTACATACAGCAACCTTGGAATGAATACATAAGAATGATCGTAACAATTAAGGTTCTCCTTTGTAGAGTTTTTTTAATGTAAAATGTCAACTGTATATTGTGGTTGTTATTAAATATTTGTATTTGACATCATAAAAATGAATTAGTCCATAAAGTCATTTGTCCATACAGTTAGTGTTGAGAATCATGATTGAAAGCACAGGGCGTTTAGGAAACTTTAAAGACTTGTTATTACATACAGCACCCTTGCAATGAATATATAAGAAACATCGCGAAAATTTTGGCATTACAAACTTTAGTCCTCCCAATGTAAAAGGTCAACTTTATATTGCAGTTGTTGTTAAATATTTGTATTTGACATCGTAAAAATGAATTAGTCCATAAAGTCATTTGTCCATACAGTTAGTGTTGAGAATCATGATTGAAAGCACAGGGCTTTTAGGAAACTTTAAAGACTTGTTATTACATACAGCACCCTTGCAATGAATATATAAGAAACATCGCGAAAATTTTGGCATTACAAACTTTAGTCCTCCCAATGTAAAAGGTCAACTTTATATTGCAGTTGTTGTTAAATATTTGTATTTGACATCATAAAAATGAATTAAACAGCATTAAGGAAAAAGGTTAAGATGTTATGCCTAATTTTGCAAAGTAGGGCTTAAATGAATTCTTCATTTGTGGGAAACGTGTGGGGGCTCAGAGAGTAATTCCCAGGGATACCTGGAACTCAAAGGTAAAAATCCATTTACAAAAGGCTATGGAACTTGTCAGTCCCAACGAAACCTTTTAATTACATAATACATATATGTAGCAAAGATATATAGCAAAGAGAAATACTACTCAGAAGTCAGTAATAAATACCATCTGCTTTATTTTCAAAGAATTGCATTGATCACTGATAATATTGCAGAACCAGTCACTAATTGTTAAGTATCTTTTCTGTTGAAAATTCTGAACATAACTGCTACAACACTGTTGCAATGATATCAGATCACATAATTATAAATAATTGCTATCACAACTGCAGTCTCTGTATTGGGAATTTCTTCAAAATCGATAGCTATCGTTTTAGTACGAAAAATACCTACTTGCATTGTCATTGCTGTATTGAGACTACGTGACTGTAATCATTTCATTTCTTTGCGGTTGGTTTCTGTTTCCCCTTTCCTGGCACTTTTTTCACGACGATATGGCAATCTGTTTTGTCGTTCGTCTTCTGATTCTGTCTGTATGCTGTTGCCATAATTTTCCTTAAATTCTGAATGCTGTATAGCTAAAACGAGTCTTTGTTTCTACCGATAACAAATTCAATTTCGAATCTAACTTGATTGTATTCCTAGTCGTTTTCCTTGCTGTTTCCTTTGCCTTTTTGAGCGAGCAGTTGTTGCCTTTGCTGCGATGCCTCTTATTATATTATCGTCCCTTAACCGTAGTTTCTCAATCTCTGCTTTGAGTCGCCGCTTTCCGTGTGCTGATTTTTGCCGCATTCAAACTTACTCGTCAACGATCTCTTGCCACTATTACTTGTGCATCTTCTTGCAAGGATGTTCTACCAGGATTAGAAAAATCGGTTTCCACAAAATTCACATAATTTTCAAAACATCATTCACGGAATTCCTAATGGCGGAAATTGATATGAAGTAATGTTGCCAGGTAACCTGGCCTGCGAACGGACACCTTTAAAATATAGATATATATATATATATATATATATATATATAAATATACATATATAAAAACTCTCGGCTCGATTTACTCGGGCTTGCGAGCCACGTGGTCTGACCGAAGGCGACACGATTAGTAGCCTCGCTTCGCGAGGAAATAATATAACTGATTTCTTTAAGGGCGTTTTGTAGTCTTAAAATGGTTTGTCCAGTCAAGTCTTTGTTGCCTTTTGCACCAACAGGAAGTTTCAACAGCGAGTGGATAGTGCATCCACGTATGCTATATGCAGCCTTTCCAGTTGTGGCAGTGACAGCACAGGAGTGTTGAAGTAGGTTTTTAACAGCATTAATAAGATAGCTTTTTCCTGTACCACCACAACCTATTATTACTAGAAATACGACTCCCGCAAAAACCTCGCGAAGCTAGTTTTTGAAGAAGTCACAATGCTTTCATATTTTATTCTTTATTTTTTTTATATTATATATTTTATTTTTTATATTAGCGTAATCCCCATTATTTTATTTCTTATGCTGTGTTTGGTACACAATTAGTGACACCTGGTGCAAATTACAAGATCAGTATACCGCTCAACACAGTGCTTAAAAATTGACCTTCATTTAGCTCTTTCACTGCCACTGAGATTGCACCAGAGGGAATAGAAGTAAAATTATTTATTATCTTGACAGGGAATACAGAGTCGATGAAGTACCACAATAATATTCACTTAACACAAATTGAAAATGATTGTAAATCTTTTGCAGGTGAAATCTTGAAGAGTTGATATGAATGCTTGTGTTTACCACGGTGTAAAAACCTGTGTTTTTTTTCTTTAGTTTTATTTTCTTAGTCTCTACTGCTTTGTCTTCTTTGTTGTACATCACTTTTGAACACAATATGTTCTTACACAGAGGATGAGCTGAACGCTCCAATTATTTTTTGTTTATGTTTTTTTGGTTATAATTGCATGAGATTCATTGTAAGAAGAATCTTCTGATTAGATATTTTATTGTCTACTGCAGTCATTATTTCATTCCCGGGTAACCACAATTGAGAGCATTATGAATAGTGCATGTTTTAATGTGTGTACTCTTTCCAGTTGCAATGGTACCCCCAGTGGTAGATAGAAAAATTCCTCTTCCCTCAAAAGAGATGCCATATCAACAAATTGGGGGTAAAACAATTGGATTCTACAAAAGCTTTGAATAAAGGTTTGGTAATAGTGAGTGCCCACTGTATAGTATGTGGTTGTGCTATTTTTAGGTCATATCATAAAAACAATACATGTAAGAAAGAGTTATTGAAATCTTTATATGTTCAAAAAGATTGCTGCACTACGTACTCCTGTAAAAAAATAATGTGAAATCAACATCAATCAGTCAAAAGTATATACCACATGAAAGTTTAATTGTGCTGTTACAGAAACAGGCAAAATATCCATACCCAACCATAGAATAGTACATTATTTTGAATATATGAAAATTTCTATTATAAAAACTGCAGAAGAAAGATTTAATATAAGGACGGTATTTCATCGAAAAAGTCATGGCAGCCAGAGGTATTGAACTGTAACCAATGACATATAGTAACGAGAAGAACTATCATTATATTATTATCATTATTATTATCATTACTATTATTATTACTGGTATTGATATTATTATTGTTATATTTTTTATGTTAAACATAATATATTTTTATGGGGTGGGATTCATGTCTTAACCTTGGTAAAGTTATTGTTACTCTACTACTAAAAGCAATACAAAAATCTTCTTAATAGGCTTTCCATCAGAGGTGGTAGTAATCAAAACAGCTCCAAACAATACCATTTCTTCTTAAAGGCTTAGAATCTAGTGCAGTCATTTGTCTAGAAAGTTTGTGTGGAAAATCATTATTGAAAGCATAGGGCATTTAGGAAACTTGAAACACTTGTTACTACATACAGCACACTTGCAATGAATATATGAGAAAGATCATAAACATTTTGGCATTACAAAATTTATTTTCTTCTTTATAAAGTTTTTCCAATGTAAAAGGTTAATTGCATGTTGTGGTTGTTATGAAATATTGATATTTGACATAAAAATAAAGTAAACGGCAGAAAGTAACAAAGTTAATATGTTATGTCTAACTTTGCAAATTAAGGCTTGAATTAACATTTCATTTGTGAAAAAAGGGCAGGGGTTCTAGATAGCAATATTATCAGGGGGGGGGGGGGTCATTGCACTCTAAGGTAAAACTGACCCATTGTGAAAAGGCTATGAAACTTGTCTCTACACAATATTATTGAAACCTTTCAATCAGAGAATACATACATATATATATATATATATATATATATATAAAAACGTTAGATAAAGCAAGGACGGACAACTTCTGACGATAAAAAAGTTAAAAAGTTAAAAATTTGATAGAAAAAACGTTTCGGTCTTAGACCTTCGTCAGTTACAGGAGAAAAAGGACGGAAACTAAGTTTAAATACGGTTACAGTGTGGGAGATTACATACCGAAATGAAAAATACTATCGTGCTATTAATACATCGTGATTAATACAATACAGGGAAAAAAATGCAAAACGAGAAATACAATGCTGTACTATAAATTACGTCATACAGGGTGATAATTAATAGACCAAACGAAAAAGATACAATGCTGTGCATAAATTACATTATAAAGCGGGATAATTGCAGAACTAGGTTAAATTCAACCTAAAAACTAAAATAGTTAAAATAGATAAAACGGACTCTTGCAATGCGGTAAATATTACGGGAAAACTAGTTTACAAAAATATGCAGAAGAAACCTACGTTTACGCTGGACAGGGTTAATAACAAAATCCCAAATCGAGGCCTTTGGAGCATTAAAGGGTTGACAAACAACAAAATCCCTGGAGGGGCCCTTAAACAATAAGCTGTAATAAGATCCCAGGCAGGGCCTTTGAGCATACCTAACACCCAAAGAGCTGGCAAAATCCAAGGAAGGGCTTTTGGACTGCTTTATGGCGCAAACGCATATTTACACAGGAGAAAGTTAATTATAACAAATTCTGTTTTTGGAGTAAAATTCTTTTCTTTTATTTAAGCCATGGGGAGCCATAGAAAACAGTTGAGCACTCCAATAAGCCTCTTTCGTAATTAAAAACCTATCGATCTCGTCTAAGTCATTAGGGGCCTGCACCTGATCAATGCATTGGAATTCAAAATCATCCAAGGAGTGTGGAATTTTATTGAAATGTACTGCTACCTCACAAGTGGTTTTGTTTGTGAGCATAGCAGACTTGTGGTTACGAAAACTAACCCGAAAATCGGTGGTAGTTGATCCTACGTACTGTAAACGACATTTCTTGCAGGAAACTAAATAGATCACGTTTTTAGAATCACAAGAAAGCCTTGAATGAATGGTGTATTTTCTGCACGTTCTAAAACTTAGAAATGATTTAGATTCAACAAAGAAATTTCGACAGAGATCGCATCTATTTCTTTCACATTTAAAGCAGCCATTGTTTGGCTGAATTGTTTGTCCCTCATCGGCGGTTTTAAAACGAGATGGTGCTAATAATTCTTTCAGGTTTTTTGTTCTACGAAAAGATGGTATGATAGAGCCTTGAGGGAAAAGTTCTTTCAATTTAGGGTTGGATTGCAAAATCAACAAATGCTTTCTAATTATGCTACTCACATTAGGCAAGTTAGGATTAAATGTGAGAACAAATGGAAATAATTTCCTCGATTGTTTTCCGCGTTGCCGTAGTAAATCAATCCTAGAAATGGTGGAGGCTTTGGAGAATTGATCGTCAACTAATTTTGGGGGATAACCCTGATTAACAAGATAACCTTTGTACTCAACTGTTCTCTCGGCAAGGAAAGTTTCTTCAGAGCAATTTCTCTTCAATCTAGTCGCTACTCCAAAAGGAATAGCCTTGAAGACATGCTTGGGATGGCAGCTAGAGGGTGGAAGGTATAAATGGCTATCTGTAGGTTTAGAATAAACATCAGTTCTAATAAACCCTTCCACAAGATGTAAAGTAAGATCAAGTACGTGAAGCTCACGTTCAGAAAAAACTAACTCGAATTTAATAGTAGGGTATAGAGAATTGATATAATCAGTAAATTGATGTAAGGCAGGAAGGCCTTGCTGCCAAAGATCAAAGACATCGTCACGATAACGCCACCACAAGGATGGCTTTATCGGACCGGAAAACTTAGCTTTAAGATCAATTTCAACTATTTTAGTTTTTAGGTTGAATTTAACCTAGTTCTGCAATTATCCCGCTTTATAATGTAATTTATGCACAGCATTGTATCTTTTTCGTTTGGTCTATTAATTATCACCCTGTATGACGTAATTTATAGTACAGCATTGTATTTCTCGTTTTGCATTTTTTTCCCTGTATTGTATTAATCACGATGTATTAATAGCACGATAGTATTTTTCATTTCGGTATGTAATCTCCCACACTGTAACCGTATTTAAACTTAGTTTCCGTCCTTTTTCTCCTGTAACTGACGAAGGTCTAAGACCGAAACGTTTTTTCTATCAAATTTTTAACTTTTTAACTTTTTTATCGTCAGAAGTTGTCCGTCCTTGCTTTATCTAACGTTTTTAAATTCATTTTTGTGGTGAGGCTTGGACTGTGAATCTTCATTGATCCTCCTGACGCAGTGGCATTCTTTGTTGGCTTGAGGCATTTTATAACCGTTTTTTATATATATATATATATATATATAGTTGTGTAGAAAAGAAGGTTTGCCAACGATGACGCTAGTGAGAAGGATCCCAAAGGATACGCGACGCTTACACTCGGTGGATTTAGTAGGAATGAAAGAGGAACAGCGAACTTCTCACATGAGGTTTAATACTGTAGACGTTTCGCCCATTCGGGCTTCTTCAGTACAGTATGTAAGATTAAAAAGATTACAAATACTTGGAATAAAAAAATTATTTACAATATTGGTCTCTTATATATGAGAAAGGAAAGAAAAAAGAAAATTACAAACAATAAAAATTTAAAAAACTAACATCTAATAAAAACCTAATGAATAGGGACTAATTTGTGATACAATTTGTGATCCCTAATTGGGCCCTTGATTAACATATATAGAATAAAAACTTTACGTAATAAGACTTGTGAAAAGAAAAGAAACAAAACCGTTGACAGATGTTAGTTAAATCTTATTCTATTCCTTGAATTGAATTCAGATCTTTTATTCAATCCATAAGGCTGAAGGGTGCAAAGTTGTGCACTCCAATAAGCTTCTCTTGTTAGAAGACGTTCATCAAGGCTGTTATTCTCTCTTGGGTTGGAAATTTGTTCAATTATTGTAAAATTGAAGTCACAGAGAACATGAAGAGTTTTGTTGAAGTGTGTCGCAACTTCACAAGTGTTCTTATTAGTATTCATGGCCGATTTATGATTCCGAAAACGCACTTTGAATTCATTGCTAGTAGAACCTACATATTGCACACTACACTTTGTGCAGGTGATCAAATAGATAACATTTTTGGATTTGCAATGAAGATGTTGTGTAATTTGGTAGGATCTTTTAGAACTAGCGCTAGTAAAGTGGTCAGATTCAACTAAAAAGTTACGGCAAAGATCGCATTTACCTTTGCATTTAAAACAACCATGTTTATCAGAGTCATTGTCCTCCATTCTACGTGGGCGTGCAAGAATTTCCTTTATGTTTTTAGATCTTCTGTAAGATGGAATAATTGATCCTCGAGGGAAAATTTTAGAAAGGGAAGGAGAATCATAAATAAGATGTTTATGAGAATTGAGAATTTTTCCAATGCTAGGTAAAATAGGGTTGTAATCTAAAACCAATGGAAAAATTTTTTTGGATTCTCTATTGGCAGGGGCAAGAAGGTCCTCCCTGGGAATAGATTTAACTTTCTCGAATTGTTGTTTCACCTGGATAGGATTGTAGCCTCTATTAATTAAATAACTCTCATATTCATTACTTCGTTTGTCAAAAGATTCAGGGGTGGAACAATTTCTTTTGACTCTGGTAGCAACACTTAATGGAATGGCCTTAGAACAGTGAGCTGGGTGGGCACTGCTACGCAACAAATAAATATGATTATCGGTAGGCTTGGAGTAGATATCCGTTTGGATAAATCCGTCAACAAGATTAAGTGTAAGATCTAAAACATTAAGAGATATCGGGGAATGAACAAGGGTAAACTTAATGGTGGGGTAAAGAGAATTGATAAACTCAGTGAACTCAATTAATTTAGAGTGCCCTTGTGTCCAAAGATCGAAAATGTCATCCCTATATCTCCACCACAGATTTGGTTTGATGGTCCCTGATCTAGCTTTTTTGTCAATAACCCCCATGGCTAAGTCGGCATAGCTGCATGCGTTTTTGGGCCCCATGGCCGTTCCATGAATTTGGAGAAAATTTTCACCTTTGAATTGAGAATTATTGTGTTGTAGGCAGATCTTAACCGCTTCTACAATACAATCAGTGGATGGAAAATTAGTTGTTCTGGAATTAAGGGCTTCTGTTATTGCGTTGATTCCCAAATGGTTATCAATATTGGGAAACATGGCAACAACATCCCAAGATACTAAAAGACTTTCCTTTGGGAAAGGACCCGTTTTGTTAAGATCTTGAATCTTTTGTAATAAATGGGTGGTGTCCTTGACGAAGGATGGTAAATCTTGGGCAAGAGGCTTGAGATAGAATTCAGTGAAAGCTGAAAGGTTTTCAATTGCCGTCCCACAGCAAGATGTAATAAGCCTAAGGGGATTCCCGTCCTTATGGGTCTTGATGGTGCCGAAGGCTTTTCCTGGCTTTGCGTTCTTGTTGGTAACCCATTGGGCAATTTCTTTACTGATTTGGCCTCTCTCAAGCCACTTTCTACCCCATTGTGAGATAACGTTAACAACCCCCGTGCTAGGATCTGAATCAAGTTTCTTATAGTGGAGCTGGTTTTCTAGTTGTTCTTTCATTTTGGCATCATAGACCTCCGTGTCAATCACAACAAATTTGGAACCCTTGTCTTGGATCTTGATAGTGAGCCCTTCGAAATCTCTCAGTGTGGACAATGCCTGCCTTTCTCCGGGAGAAAGATTATCTGGTATAGAGCGAATATTATTAGGATTGAACAGGTCTTTCTTAACCGAATCTAAGAAAAGTTCAAGCTCAGGAAAACGAGATACAGGGACTTTCCACCGCGAAGTTTTTTTAATCGCTGGAAACAAGGGCAGGCTATTGTCAACGCTAGAGTCATCGACGCTCTGGTCATTGTGAAAGAAAACAGCTGCTCTCAGTCTATTTTCAAATTTCTCCCAGTCTTCTAGTAGTTTAACACGATTAACGTCTCGGGGAATTGGGCAAAAAGATGGACCCTTGCTAAGCAATGATTTTTGATCGGCATCTAATTCCTGTGATGAAAGGTTGATAGGATAAAATTGTTCCTGATTAGAGATTGCATTTAAGCGATATTGTCTTAGTGTGTTCGTCTTGTGTGGTCGTCGTCTTGTTCGTCTCCATGTGGTCGTCTTGTTCTTCAAAAAGGCGTTAACGCTCTCTTTCAAGAGAAACTTGAAGTTCAGCTGAAGTAGTTTCGGTGTACGTAATCAACTCATTGAGTATGTTCTTGGATGCCGCTTGTAAATGGAATTCACAGCGGCATCCAAGAACATACTCAATGAGTTGATTACGTACACCGAAACTACTTCAGCTGACACATAACTTATAAATACTTATAAATCATAAATCGGCCATGAATACTAATAAGAACACTTGTGAAGTTGCGACACACTTCAACAAAACTCTTCATGTTCTCTGTGACTTCAATTTTACAATAATTGAACAAATTTCCAACCCAAGAGACAATAACAGCCTTGATGAACGTCTTCTAACAAGAGAAGCTTATTGGAGTGCACAACTTTGCACCCTTCAGCCTTATGGATTGAATAAAAGATCTGAATTCAATTCAAGGAATAGAATAAGATTTAACTAACATCTGTCAACGGTTTTGTTTCTTTTCTTTTCACAAGTCTTATTACGTAAAGTTTTTATTCTATATATGTTAATCAAGGGCCCAATTAGGGATCACAAATTGTATCACAAATTAGTCCCTATTCATTAGGTTTTTATTAGATGTTAGTTTTTTAAATTTTTATTGTTTGTAATTTTCTTTTTTCTTTCCTTTCTCATATATAAGAGACCAATATTGTAAATAATTTTTTTATTCCAAGTATTTGTAATCTTTTTAATCTTACTGTAACAACACGCGAGAGACTTTCTTTAGCAAACGACGTTTAATAATAATAATGTAGAGCAGATAGAAAAACAAGTAATACATGTGCTAGGAGTGGCTAGTGAAAAATCTAAACTATTTCCGGTAATAGATACCGCAGACACGTAAACTATTTCGGTCAGCCCTTGTGGTTTCTAGATAAACCACATTAGTTTCGTCACATCTTTCCTCCTATAAAGTAAGTAAGCTACATGTGTTTCCTAATAAATCAAGATCGAATCAACAAGTATTTAGAGGAACTAATAGTTCATTTGGTGACAAAGTCCTTTAGGTGAGCAGGTGGTCTGCGGGTACGTTGTGATTTGCGTATACTAACAGGTTGTGAGTCAGGGGTGCTGGATGCTTGGGTCGGCGGCTGATTGGCTAGTTCAATGTGTTGAGGTTTTGTCTCTGCACATGATGTAGAAGGTTCTGGCTCGCTGGAGTCTACAATGGGAGGTTCTTTGGACTGAATCAGCTGGCGGCGGTTGCGACGGTATACAGTCTCACCGACTTTCACATCGTAGCTACGCGGACCAGCTTGTGCCATGCAGGTACCAGCGCTCCAGGTTTTCTGACCAGGTAGTTTCATGCGCACGGTTTCACCTTGTCCGATTGGTCGCAGTGCCGGCCTTGCATGCTTGTTGTAGTAGTGCTGCTGCCGCTGTTTGTTGCCAATAAGCGCGCGTGTCTCCTCTTCTGTTGAGTAACGAGGCTGTAACAGGGTACCGGCGACAGGAAGGAGGGTCTTGCAGCGACGTCCCATTAGACGCTGGGCGGGGCTGGTGCCAATTCCTTCAGTCGGGGTGTTCCGCCAATCTAACAGTGCTAGGAACTCTGATTGGCCAGACTCTTTACACTTGGTAAACAGGCGTTTCACAGTTTTCACGGCGTTCTCAGCCTTTCCATTTGACTGTGGATGGTAGGGTGATGAAGTACTGTGTTTGAACATCCAGGTTTTCGCGAAGACAGCGAATTCAGCGGATGCAAACTGGGGACCGTTATCCGTCACGAGGACGTCTGGAATGCCATACCTGGCAAATACGGCTTTCATTTCTTTGATGACGTTGCGTGACGTCGCGGTGTTGAGTCGAGCAACTTCTATGAAGTTACTGTAGTAGTCAGTGATGACTAGGAGTGTGCGGTTGTCTAGCTCACAAAGATCAGCGGCGACTTTGGACCAGGGACGGGCCACCACTTCGTGCTGTACGAGTGTTTCCTTGGCTTGTCCGGTGCGGTGGGCTAGGCATACGTCACACTTCGAGATGTACTCTCGTAGCTCGGTTGCCATGCGGGGCCAGTAGAGGGTATCACGTGCTCTGCGTATACACCCTTCAACGCCAATATGCGAGCTGTGTACCACTGCCATAAGCTCCTTACGTAGGGAGGCTGGTACTACGAGAAGTTGTCCTTTGAAGACGAGTTCGTTCTGGACAGTCAGCACATCTCTCATGTCGAAGTAGGGGTAGAGACATTCCGGAATTTCGGATCTGGTTTCTGGCCATCCCCGGCGTATAGTAGCACGTAGCTGCTGTAACACAGGATCATCTGCCGATGCATGTCTGATCTGCTGCCAACGCTCGTCACTGACTGGTAGTGAGGCTGTGTGATCCACTTCCTCGAGCTCTTGCGTGAACTCACAGGCGTTGACCTCTGGGAGGAAAGCTCTGCTCAGGGTGTCGGCCAGAAACATGTCGTGACCTTTCTTGTAAGTCACTCGAAGGCTGTACTTTTGGAGTCTCAGCAACATTCGCTGGAGTCGCTTAGGCGCTGAGTGGAGTGGCTTTAGAAAGATTGACTCTAAGGGCTGGTGGTCGCTTTCCACATGGACTTCGTCACGGCCGTACACATACGGCTCAAAACGTTCGCACGCAAAAACGATTGCGAGCAGTTCCTTTTCTATTTGGGCATAGCGAGTTTCTGCATCTGTAAGAGCACGCGATGCGTAGGCCACCGGCTGTCCGTTTTGTAATAGGGCGGCGCCTAACCCAAACTGAGAGGCGTCACACTGGAGCGTGACTTCTTCCTCTAGGTTGTAGTAGCGCAAGACTGGGGTAGTCATGACAGCATTCTTTAGCGCCACCAATGCCTCTTCTTGGGCAGTTTCCCAGGTCCACTGTACGTCTTTCTGGGTGAGTTCTCTTAATGGCTTTGTGATGTCAGACAGACGTGGTAGGAACTTGCTGAGATACTGTGCGAGTCCCAGCAATCTCTGAACTCCGGCCTTGTCTGTGGGTGCTGGCATTTCGCTGATCGCCCGGACTTTGGCGGGGTCTACACATAGACCTTTGTCTGTGGCGACGTGTCCGATGAACGGGACTTCCGTTAGTCGGAGGTTGAGCTTGTCCGTGTTGAGCTTAACGCCTCGCTCTTTGCAGCGTTCCAGGAATCTAATCAGGACTGTGTCGTGGTCATCAATGGCCTCTTCAACTGTGTTTCCGCAACCAATTGCGATAAAATCATCTGCCACGACTTCGATGCCTGAAAGTCCTTCAATGAGCTCGTGCATTTTGCGTTGGAAGACTTCAGGAGCTGAGCTGATACCGAAAGGCAGGCGTCGCCAACGGTAACGTCCAAACGGGGTGTGAAAGGTTGTCAGGTAGGACGACTCTGCATCAAGGGCCACATGCCAGAATCCGTTTCGTACATCGAGCTTTGTGAAGACTTTCGCGCCGTGGAGTCGAGTAGCAATGTCTTCAATTGTTGGGAGAGGGTAGTGCTCGCGTTGGACGGCACGGTTGAGGTCCCTGGGGTCCAGGCATACGCGTAGTTTTCCGTTTTTCTTCGGTACAGTTACCATGGAGCTTATCCATGCTGTGGGACAGGTCACGGGTGCAATGATTTCCTGTTTCTCCAAGTCTTCTAAGGTTTCTTTTACTTTAGCTCTGAGTGCCACAGGTACGCGACGCGGTGCGTGCTGTACAGGGTTAACGGTGCTGTCAATTCTAATATGGTGTTCACCGGCCAGCTTTCCGACACCTTCGCCGAAAACTTGCGGGTATTTCTTAATCAGGGCCATTTTGGTAATGGGCGCTTGCGTTACTTTTGCTGCCGTTTCGAGCGAGTACACTGGGGCATTTCCTGTTTGTGGTTTGTTTAATTGATCATTGTCAGTGTATGTAATGATCTTCATGCCCACACAGGCTTTTCGTCCAAGGAGGGGGCGGATTGTGTTGTTGTCAACAAGTTTACAATCCAACTGACATCTGTAGTCGTCACGCCACACGGTAATACGAACTTGGCCCACAACTTGTAATTTCGAACCACCGTAGGCTGAGAGTTGAGTGTTCAGTGGTGTCACGCGCTCCAATTTGTGGTCTTTTGTGGCTTTCTTGTAGAGACTTACCGGAATTACGTTGCACTGTGCTCCAGTGTCCGGTTGAAACCGCAGATAATTGCCAGACTCCAGTTTTAGTGTCACGAGTTGGGAATCATCCAGATCTACTGCTGATATCATGTCGGCGTAGAATACCTCGGATTCGCTGACATCGTCGTCGACAGCTCTAACAAACGTGCGAGTGTTGTTGTCTCGTTTCTTACTGCGACATTTAGCTGCAAAATGCGATAGTTTACCACACTTCAAACACGTCTTGCCGAAAGCCGGACATTGTTCTTTCTTTGCGTGATCATGAACAGAGCCACACCTCTCACATTCTTTGGGCTTTCCGTGTTGGGAGTCCTTGCCTTTGAGATTTCGTTTTCTTGGCACTTTAAGGTTCTTGCTTTGTTCTCTGACTGCATTTACAGTGCTTGATGGATTCTCTTCTTTTTCCATAAGTTTCATCTGAGCAGTCGTGCTCTCGGATGCCCTGCAGATTTCGTCTGTTTTGGCGAGTGTTAATGTTGTCTCTCTTAACAATCTCTCTCTGAGTTTGGGTTCACGAATTCCAAACAACAGGCGGTCGCGAAGTATTTCTTCGGGAGTTATTGTTGCAAAGTTGCAACCCTCGGCTAACTTTCGAAGTGCCGTGCGATACTGGTCGTAAGTCTCTCCTGGCTCTTGAATACGTCGGTTGAAGCGATATCTTTCGAAGGGAATGTTCTTGCGCGGTTCGCAGTAATCTCCTAGTTTCTTTAGTACTGGTCCGATTTTCTTGTCGTCTCCCTCGTTTACCCAGTCGTTGAAGGTCGAGTACACCTCTCTTGCTTCTTCGCCTATCACTGTCAAGAGTGTGGCTACTTGTACTGGCTGGGACTTCTCGCTGAGCTCTGTGGCGAGAGCGTAGTTTTCCCATGCTAACAGGAACTTTTTCCACTTTTCCGCAGCGTTCGAGTCATGAATCTCGAGGTGCGCTGGAGGTGGTAGGGAGTATCCCGATGCCATTCTTTTAACTCTTGCGTTGATGAGAAACTATGTGTAATATTGTACCACTATAGCTCTCCACTCGCTGCCACCATGTAACAACACGCGAGAGACTTTCTTTAGCAAACGACGTTTAATAATAATAATGTAGAGCAGATAGAAAAAACAAGTAATACATGTGCTAGGAGTGGCTAGTGAAAAATCTAAACTATTTCCGGTAATAGATACCGCAGACACGTAAACTATTTCGGTCAGCCCTTGTGGTTTCTAGATAAACCACATTAGTTTCGTCACACTTACATACTGTACTGAAGAAGCCCGAATGGGCGAAACGTCTACAGTATTAAACCTCATGTGAGAAGTTCGCTGTTCCTCTTTCATTCCTACTATATATATATATATATATATATAGATATATATATATATATATATATAGCAAAGAGAAATACTACTCAGAATTCAGTAATCACATTTGCTTTATTTTAAAATGATCACATTGATCACTGATAATATTGCAGAACCAGTACTTTATAGTGACACAGGGTATACATTCTGTTGAAAATGTTTAACATAACTGCTAGATCAAGAAAATTTACAATATTTTCACTGTTGCAATGATATCAGATCACATCGTTATAAATGATTGCTATAACAACTGCAACTCTCTGTGTTGGAAATTACTTCAAACTGGAAACGCTATCGTTTTATTATGAAAAATACCTATTTACATTCTCTTGTAATCTGTTGGTCGTCTTCCGATTCCGGTTTTAGACTAATAGAATTATTTTCCAGAGACATCTCCAATCGTTGAAGTCGTTCTTACTCGGTGTCCCTTCTAAGTCGTTTTGCTAAATGTAGTACACCAATATATTTCGTTATGTAATCGTTCACTCATGTCCTGTATTTCTATCAATAACACATTCAAATTCAAAACTAACTTGATTGAATTCCTGGTCCTTTTCCCTGCTGTTTCGTTTGCCTTTTTCTGGAGCGAGCAGTTGTTGTCTTGGCTGCGATTTCTGTTGTTATTCTCCCTGCTGTCGTTTCTCTATCCCTGCTTTGAGTCGTGCTTTCCTCGTGTTGATTTTCACGGTATTCGAACTTACTCGGCGACGATCTCGTGCTAATATTTCTTGAATATCTTGGAGATCACCTTGCTGGGATGTACTTCCAGGACGAGTGAAATCGGTTTCCACAAAATTTACATTACTTTCAAAAAGGCATCACCGAATAATGGCGGAAATTCAGCGTTCTCAAGTGCGTTACTATTGCCAGGTAACCTGGCCTGCGAACGGACACCTTTAAAATATAGATATATATAAACATATATATAAATATATATATATACATATATAAAAACTCTCGGCTCGATTTACTCGGGCTTGCGAGCCACGTGGTCTGACCGGAACCGACACCATTAGTAACCTCGCTACGCTCGGCCTTCGGCCTCGCTTCGCGAGGAATAAGCAATAATGGATCCTTTGGATAGGGCTGTTCGGAATGTGCCTTGATTATATCATAGGCATGTTTCTGCATATCACTAAAAGTAGTGAGATCAATATTTTGTTGTCGCACAGTTCTTGGAGTTAATACTTCCTTATTGGTTTTTAACCATGAAGACATTTCTCTTATTTGACTCTCTTGATAATTAAGTCTGTCATTTTGCCAGTTATAACCTGAGTTAACAATTTGTTGTGATTGTTTAGCTGTAACAAATGATCCAGGAACAAGATCTGCTAAAAGCATCCACTCCACATGTTGAGGAAGTTCTTGTGCTGTATGTTTGGTACCTGTGTCGTTTTCATTGTAATTCGGAACAGTGTCTAATCTTTCATGCCAATCAGGAACATGTTCTTTAGCATATGGTGTTTCTAGGAATTCTTTCCATTTAGTGATAAAGGTTTCATCAGAACTTGGTTGATTGTCCCAAGCATTGTCTTGTGTTGTCTGCCAGGGTTTATATGTAAGTAACTGGTATTTGCAGTAAAGGGGAAAATTAGGCCCTTTGCTATTTGAAGAATAAACTGGAAAAACTCTAGGAACAGCATTTTGTGCCTGAGCTGTTAGTTTACTGTTAACAAGTTTGTACTTTGTAGCAAAAGTAATAAAATTCAAAGTCATTATATCTGGAATACTGTCAGCATATGTATTTCGGTTAACATAAACATCCAGTAGGGAATTGTTTGTTGCAACATCTTCATTAGCAGAATTTGCTTTGATTTTGCGAGAACCATCTAAGCTAATTGGTATGACATTAAATGATGAGCTGACCAGTTTTAGTGATAACAAATGATGCATATAGTCTCTTGAGCAGAAAAGTCCCTCTGACCAAGTGACTTCATTATAACTTTTTTAATAAGTTTTGTGGGACTGCTATCACTATTACAATTACGAACAATGGAGTTGAATGCAGTCTTCAAAACAGTGGATCGTTGCTCTCCTTTTGATGCATATTTTGTAAGGTATTCAAGACATGGGTGATAGTCAATGACTACCTGAATGTCACAGTTAGCCCTCCAACCTTGCAGTTGTACACGCTGGTGATTATTAAGCCCGGGGTCATTTCTCTTGGTTATAACCTTGACTTTGTATTGGCAGTTTTTATGTTTTGAATGAATGGGTTCAAATTCAGGCTTTGTACTCATAAAAGGTTCAAGTGGAAAGTTAAATCTACATTTTAGGTCTGAGTCAGTTTCCCTTTTTCTAAGACAGTAATTTGAACTACAGTGAGTGTGTCTTTGGACGGTATTCAGTAAGTCAACATAATCACTATCAGAGTCTTGAATGTCCTTGTGATGTCTTTGACAAGGATGAACTGATGGTTTTATCCAAGTACCATTATCTGGTGGGTCTGGGTTGTATGTAGACAATAACCAGTCTACATATTCAATCACAAACTATCTGTGAAGCTTTTTTACCATCAAGTATTTGTTGATTAAGTTCTGGCAAATCTGCAGGGTCTGCATTGTTAAGTTCAATCTCAGCTAAATAGCCTTCAAGTGCTTTTTGTGATAGTTTCCATAGCCCAGGGTCATTTTTTAATTTGGCAACACCATGGCATTTTGAATATTTTGCCGAGCTACACACCTCAGTAAAGTAGTTTTCTGACCACAAATCATGGCCATATTTTGCCGAGCTACACAACTCGGTAAGGTAGTTTTCTGACCACAAACCATCGTCAATCGTGAAGGAATGAACGAAGAAACAAATGAACGAACGAACGAATGAATGGCATTGAAGTTACAGAATCGTCATAGATTTCTGTACAGGATATAAAAATTACAACTGTTGATGGAACATACCGTGGACGTGAGCCATCCAGGAGTGTAATCAGGTAAGCTCTCTTTTATCTTTGTCTCTTCCCTTGGTGGTATTAGTATAGGTAATAGCATGGTTTGTAGTGATATTTGGTATAAATACCACGAGGGATATTTCAAAATTGTTGTACGTAATTTCAAGAGCCGTTAGGCGAGTGAAATTTGAGACAATTTTGAAATATCTCGAGTGGTATTTATGCGAAATATCACGTACAAATCATGCTATTATTTGTTTATACTACTACTCGCAAAAGGTTTGTAATTTTCACATGTAGGTATTTCAAATTAAGCTGAAATACCACTGCTCTTAGCCAATCAAATTACAGAAATTTCTCATGTAGTAGTATAAGAGTCCAAATTCTCCGACTGTAATTTTGTTGGGCCCATAAACCTGCATCACATCTGTCCTTGAGAGCTTGCAGTTGGATGCCTGCCTTATTCTATCGAACAGGGAAACATTTGTGGGACGACTTTCTTCATTCAAATGGTTGCTGAATGAATAACAAAGAGAAAACCTTTCATAAATATACCAAAACCTGAAAGAAACTAAATACAACACTCATTTACTTTATAGTAAACAAGGCTGCTTACATGTTTGCGTGATGGTGGCCTTGTGTATCAGACTTGTGGGTGACTTGAAGTAAGTCTTCTTCATCCACCAAAGAGTCTTGCACAGTGTTATGGTCAGTTGGAATCGTCTATTTACAAACTGGGACAATTAGAAACGATTTTCCATAAGTAACCTTTCTTTTATCACAGATTTATGAAAAACGACTTGTCATTTAAAGAATTGGTTGGTATTGCATTCACAAGATACTTACAGTGGAGATATTTAAGGCGCTTCTGGGCTGCAATGTTTCACTGGTGGTCCTGATAGCTCATTTCCTGTTAAATCAACGACGTTAAATACGCTTTTTGAGGCCCTTTTTTTTTTACTGGCTGCCTTTTAAACTGCTTACGCGGAGGTAACTTCGAATGAAAATTCTTGTGGTATTCTACATTCTTTAGCTCCAGCTCTCTTGAGCCTTGATGAAGTGGAACCCCTTCTTGTTTGATACACACAAAATCAAGAGATCTGACAATTGTGTCGTCAACAACGTATGACAAATTTGTTATACACTTTGCTTTTTCCTGGAGCGCTTTTCTCTGTGAAATGCACACTTTTTCAATGTCTCTTTCTCTCGAACTAAACTTTTGGGGGCCCTTTTCATAACGTTCTGTGCCAGCAAAATCCCCCTCGTGAACTGTAATCGGTCCTTGGCATGCTTCCTTGGACAGTTTGTCATCAACATTAGGATTTGAAGGCGCTGATTCATTGAGCTTTGATGCTACTGCTAGGTGATCATTGTCCAGTGTAATAAAAACACTGTTGCGATACTGTGACGGTAGACTGTCAAAATTCCATTTGTTAGCAAAGAACTTGAAAACACCGAAAAAATGGTTGCATGGGTAGTGAAACTTACCCCACTGCTCACATGTGCACTTGGGCTCTGCTAACTTAACCTCGTGAAAGCGGCTGTTCTGTAAGGAGCTTCGTACAGAGAAAACACCCTTTACGCCTGCAACTTGTGAAAGACGCAATTGTAGGCAGTTGCATCATGAAACTGCTCTTCTATTGCAGCTATTTCAACTGCGGAAAAATCCACTATGAAGTACTTGGGCTGCCAAAGAGGATTCCAAGATTTCAAAATGGCCAGTGCTTCACTAATCAACTCCTGATCTTCATTGAGAATAATAAATTCTGCCACAACCTTGTAATTCACATTTGTTCGTACACATATGAAGAACAAGGGGATGGCACATTTTGTTGTCTTGTACGTGGCATCCATGAACACAAGCTCCAAACCATATCGTTGTAAAAGACCTGTTGCCATTCTTCCTGATGAATAAACAGAAAGTTTTGCTGCTGGGGGTCGTCTTCTGAATTATTTTCGTCATCTTCTTCGCCTTGCTTGGAATGGGTCCTGGAGTAAAACTTGGTGGATGGTGATTTTGCCTGCCACTCCTCAGTTTTCCTCCGCAATGAGTGTTGGTCATCTTTACAGTACTTCTGGGCTGCTATAGCTTGCGACACGTGGTTTCGAAGATCAGTTCTGGTTGGATGATACCTTCGATTGCTTAAGCGTGGTCGCTTATCGACAGGAACACCACGAAAAAGTTCTTTATCTACGAAGTCTGTGATGCTTCGCTTTACTTCGTCAATATTGGTGACACCATTGCTTACTAGCTCGAAGATCTTATTAATGATGTGCTTATCTATCTTTTGATTCATACCCGCACTCTCGCCAACAAGATGACTTTTGTGAACAGAAGCAAGAGGAATACGAATATAATGGTGCAGGGTGGTTTTCCCCTGTATTCCATCCTGCAAACCTTGCTTCAATTTTTTGGCCATTTTTTCTTTAGCTGATTGTAAGCTGTTTTCGGTTTTACAGGTAGCCACATCCACTTGGAAGTCTTCAAAGACCAGCAGATCTCGGACTTGCACCCGAGCAGTGCAATCTAATTTTCTGCTTCCCTGGATCTTCAACATGCTCCCTGGGTTTTTTGGGTTTCCAACCTACGCAGGCGTCCTATTCGGAAGAAAATACAAGTATAAAAGTACATAAATTGCTTATTGTGAAAACTATGATCATTCTTGCATTCTTGAAAATACTTACTTTTAGCGGTCCATGAAGACAATGCCATGTCTGCGACCCAAGAATCTGAAACGGACGACCATCAAAATATATGGGGATATTTCCCCTGTTGTCCTCCTGGACTGGCGGCACTATCGGCAAACAACAGTTTTAGAATAACAATAATTATGGAACTGCTTCAAACAGAATTGAATTCAATTTTGATGTTTTTCGGATGCACGTGATCAACGTCAACAACATATTACATACATTGACCACAATATTGAAGATTCAAGAATTCACTGCAGCGCTTTGTTTGTTTTTCCTTTTCATTTTGTTGATTGCTTTATATTCTGCCTGTTATGAAGGCAGCATTCTTTACCCAATCTTTATGAAATGGGAAAACAAACCCAATATATCCTCAGGGCTGATGGTAACTTTCCCATGAATCCGGTAAAAACGTTTTTCATATAATAATTTATCTTATTATTTGAAGAGAAATTACAAAAATAATTACAATCATACTGCACCTGTCGAGGAATAGCGCTTGTGATTTTCCTCCTTACTGTGGCGCTCTGAAAGAACAAGGCAGCTTGAATTGGATGGCATGTATTTTTCGAGAAATTCTTGAAGATTACCCACGAAAAAACCGAAAACATAGCCATTTTCCATTCTATAATTTTGCAAATGCGATTGGAGATATTCTTTGTCCACTTTGTCTGCCATATTTACATTTTTCGCAGGAAATGTTTGTCTCGCCAGTTATGCCCATGTGAAATATCCCGTGACATTCCTTGACGCTTAAACGAAGTATTTGGTTGGTGAGCATGTATGTTGTAGTTCAATTTTTTCCTTGGTTCAAATTTTATTTTCCTTTGTTTGCTGGTATGGTAATGAATGATAATGAGTTTGAAACAAAGGAAAGTAAAATTTGAACCAAGGATAAAATTGAACTACAACATGTACACTGAATAGGCTTAGCCACAAGTTGCAGATGAATCCCAAAAAAGTTGCCGATAAAAGTGTCTAAAGGTTATCAAAAAGTTGCTGAATTTCCAAAAAGTTGCTGAAAAGTTGCCAAAATTTTTCTGCTTTTCGTACCTTTTTTGGGTGTTCAAGATTAAAAATTCGCACATTGCTTCTTATCAAAACTTTATTTGTCAAAGTCCAATGATAACATCAGAAGTTCTTTCCATTTCCACTTGATCAACAAATAGTCTATCAGAATGACATGAACAAAACATGGTTATATACACACATAATGAGCAGAACAGTTTTCATGTGAGGTGTTGCCTTCCACTCTTTCAGTATGAAATCCATTCACGTATGACTGAGTTTGATGACGTCCTCTCATCAAACAACGACAAGCTTGTTTCTCTGGTTCTGGTTGTAGCAGAGCTTCACTGAAGCTTCAACAGTCTGCTCTAGGGCTGCATCTTGTTGGTTGGTAAAGAAATTGTTCATGATGCCGAAATCTCTTTCAGCAGATGCAGAGCTTGGTTGTACCAAAAAACTTTCTTTACCACGGAGGACTAGTTGGGCAGGTTTGCTTCATTTCTCGACCACCATTGTAGCTTCTCTTCTTCTGTTTGTAAGTCTGCTCCATCTGCAACTGCCAAGTATCTTGGTAGTTCAGCGGTAAGCTCTTGTATGATGGCATCATTATCAAGGAAATGGAACATTCTTAACTCCTCCATGGAAGTTGCTGTGGGGCGAAGTTGCTGGACTTGTACTGGACAACACAATCTGGCACTACGGAAGGCACGAACGTTCTCATAAAACTCTTGGCTAAACTTTCTCTGAAAAAAAATGCAACCCCGGATTGATGCACGCTTTGGCTTTGGCCACCAGCTGATTGTAAACAGGCAAGTTTCTGACAGCTTGGCGACGAGCTACTCCTTCCACATTGGGGTAGGCAGCTACAGCTACAGCATTGAATACTGTAGCCAAGCGCTCATAACAACTGAAAACAAGGGGCCCGTCTCCCTCCAAATAATAAGTTGCAGAGACAAGGTGATTTCCCCCATCAACAAATGCTGCTAGTTCGAGCTCAAGGTCCTTGGAGTCTGCAGGAAAATTGAAAATCTCCATTAGGTGAGCTCTAGTAGCAGGAGCGAGGTGATCATTCTCCCTGACAAATGGTTTGACATCAGCAAAATACTCAAGGACTAGATTCATCACCTCCCATTTGCTCCACCATCGGGTTGGACTGTAGGTTCCAGTCCTGACCTTCCACGCAAGGCGTGCAGCAGCACTGTGTGATAACAGGCTCACCCAATATTGTTCAAATGTATCAAGGACACGGAACTCAAAGTGCTTGCCCACCTTATCAATTGTATGCAAGAAGCAGGTAACATCAAGTAACTGCGGGAAAAAGAACGTAACTTGCTGCAGCACTGCCTGGTTCACAGACGCCCCATTCTTCATAATAATATTAAAAATGGTAATAATACAATAATAATCATGATAATAATTACAAGAACTGAGAAAGTAAAAAAAGTGATGATGATATAACAATAAGTAAATACATAAATTGGGTTTCTATCCCTCATGGGAAAAACCATCATGAGTTCTTTAAAACCAGCTTCGCGAGGTTTTGCGGGAGTCATATTTCTAGCATGTTTACATATGCAAGAGTGCACAAAACGAACTATTCGGAATGAACACTTCATGGTCTGGGGAAAGGACATCACTTCATGGAATAATTACCACATACCATGAGGTAGCTCAAAGGAGCCTTTGATTAATAGCTGATCTCTCTGTGATGCACTCAGTTGACGCTCCAGATGTTTCCTTTTATTGTAAATTAATTTTGGTACTGGATTGGAAGAGGCCTTTTTTTTTCGCTTGCAGCTCTTTTATCCATCACTGCCACTGGGACTTTCACCTTCAGAGATTAACACGTTATCTCTTTCAGAGTGGCTGGAACTTGATCTTGCAAGCTCCTCACCGCCAGCATCATCCGGCTTGCTAATTGTGTATCTAATGTAGCCTTGTTTTATTTCGAATCAGTAAAATCATCTGTACTTACCCCACAGGACAGGGGAATATAATTATATAATTACAAATTTTGCAGTTACGGTTATCTACAGAGATTTAATAAAATTTTGCAAAAAGGTTTATCAGTGTACTTATATTATATATAAAGGGAAAATTTCGCAGTTAGTGAATTTTCATTAACGGCTAAGTAGGAGTCCCCATTCGTCCAAACTACATTTTGGTTCGACTGAAACAGCCTTTGAACGATTATGATTATCCTCTCATTCACTGGAACTGTCATATTTTCGGCGCTTTTTCCGAGACTTCTTTGACCAGCTCTTCTTGCGACGATGAGATTTCTTTTTTCGACGCTTATGTTTTCTTACAGGCGACGACTCCGACCCCGACCCTTCGCTACTTTCAGAGCTAGGACTTCTTGACCTTTTCTGTTTTCGCTCTGTTCACACAGGTGACACGGCAAAATTAACTATTGTTTGATTCCCATTTGCGCTTGCCTTTACATCTACTGGGGCATAAACTCCATTCATGATGTTTCTTGGCTTATCCAGTAATGATGCAAATAGTTCTCGGTCACTAATTGAATCTGCACGTAGGGGAATTTTATTAGCACAAGCTAATCTCAATGTTGCAATGTCCTTTTGTAATTCTAGTTTTCCTTTTGCCGTTTTTATCGAGTATTTCTCTGGGAAGGCTTTAGCCAGTCGCAGAGTAATTGCTGATGAGAATGCTGATATTGATTTGGACTGAAAAGAATCGAAGTTCTTTAATTTTTTCCATTGTTACAGTGTCAATCTCTTTCTGAAGGTCTTTGAGTTGTTTTTTCATGTTCCTTATTTCCTCAAAATATTCAGGGTGTTTATTCTTTTGTCCACAAGAAATATATGAATTACAAGGTGGAGATTTGCATGAACCGTTACCGCTGTTTCCCTCAGTCCTGTGGCCACGAATGTGACAATTCCCGCATATCATGCTTGTGTAGCCGCCAACACGTGGCGGCTCAACTACATCAATTTCGAGTTCTCGAATGTGTGTTTCGACAGCCAACTTGCTGTTGTTAAGACTTTGAAGCTTCTGTGTAAGCTGATTTTGTTTGGAAATTTTCCAGTCGCAGACGTCTGCCACCGCCGATCTCTCAGAATTTACACTGCTCGCAAAAGAGGGAAGAAGGCTCTTGGGTTGCGTTGTTGAAGTGCTTTCCGCACTTGTCCCTACCAAATTAGAGCGTCTTTTCAGCAAAAACGGAGAGTCACTCTCCCTTACCTTTAAATAAACACGTCGGTAAATTTCTGAAAGCTTCCAATACATGTAAACTCTCATACCTGTCGATATTTATAAACGTTTCCAATGACACATCCTTGTATGATACTACTATCTGTTCATTGTCTACGCCTCGAAGAACTGGTATAGTGGGTATAGGTTTTTTCACGTGATCAAAAAGCTCGTTGTAGTTGTTGACTGGCTCCTCAACGTAGAAACTTGCAAATCTATCCTCAAAATACTGTAGCAGCACCTGAAACATTTTGGAAATCACAACAAGCCGTAACCACGAGGTCAATGAACTGAGCAACTTGCTTGCACAGGTTGCAACTTGTTTGCGCGGGTTGCAATGGAAGACCTTAGTTAACAATGACCTAAACCAGGTTGAGACCACGATGTTCACACCGGCCTGCTGGCATTCCCAAGAAATTGTACCTATGCCCCGGTTCCAATATGGCGGTCGAGGTAGCAGATTGTGAGTGTTTGTTGGAACATTTTCGTTAGTGTTGGCTTTATTTACAGCTAAAGGACTTAAGATCTAGCTACAAAATGGTGAGTGTTATTACTGTATTAGAAAACTGTGATCATTGTTTTCTAGTTTTGGTAAAAACGCAATTGTATATCAGCTTTCTGGCTAAGGTCATTGTTTTTTAAGAAAAGATGGGTGGGATTTCTTAGTTAACAATGGACCAGACCTGGTTTAAAGTTACTATTTTGTGCAGCTCTTATTTTAATAATCATGTTATAGATTTGTTAATTTTTGAAGCGTTTTATTATAAAAATACAGTAAAATAAAACTAATGTTTTAGATGTGTACAAGCTTACAGTATAAATGCACTGTATTTAGCTCAATTTTTATTGAGCTCCTTATTCATCAAGGAACTTCTCAGAAAACTGAATGTGGTAACAGCCATATTTAAATAGGTGAAACATAATGTCAGTTTTGTTGTCAACAAACTATGATCTACTACCACGAGCTCTAGTAATTTTTGTAAGCTAGAAAATATTTAATGACCAGCAAAATGCTGGTGAAGCATTAAATTTGTGAGCATCATAACTATATATTTCTACTGTTCGTATAAGTTGAAATGTGAATTGTATCCCCTAGTCCTTGCTGTTGATATTAATCCATGCTACAGGCTCTTTCTCATCAACTGCTGATGGACTTTCCTTCGTAGGGAAGGCATGTCAGTCTGCATAAAAAAGGCAAACAATTAACATTTCAATTAAAGAAGTAATGATTACACATAAAGTGTTCAAGGAACAGAACGTGTCTGGTGAAAGCTTGGGACATCTCCTCTACTCTGGCTTCCTGCAAACGTAAGTATAAGACATATGTATGTAAATATCACGATGATTGCAAATTTGCAAAAGTTATGAAGGAGGACTATTTAAATTGTATTAAATTAATGTGATTAGCTTGAAACCTACCATAGACAGGAACATACCACAGTCGTAGTCATTCTTTTGCTGTGGTGTATCCTTTATGTTAGGACAAAAAAGGACAGCTTTTGTCACAAAGTTAAATAATACTATTATGTGATTAAATGAATCAATCATATATATTTTCCACATCCCACTAAAAATAATAGTTTCAGTACCTTTGTAATTTGATTTGACCAATCTTCTAAAAAAACTTTCCCTCTCCTTGCACCTTCTTTCTTTCTACCTACTGGTAGTATACATTTTTTAGCCTTAAAAATGTTAGATGAAATGATAGTCTCCAATTAGTAATTACCTAACATTCTTGAAGAAAACATAATCAACAGATGTGTTCATTGAATCCCAGTATGTTATTGTCTTCAAACAGAGATCCGCAACCTATTCGAAGAATATAATCCTTTCAATGTTGCAATAATCCTTATAATGCAAGTCACTTTGCTGTGGTAATCTCTTAATACAATATACTAGTCAGTCGTTACCGGAGGGAGGGAGGGGGGGGGGTTCTGGAAGGGACGGGGGTGCTCGTCGAAAATTTTGAATTTAACCCCTAAAAGAGACCAATCTGGGTGTGGCCAAAGCTTATGCAGATGCCTGAGACTTTGTTTGTATGAATTGAGTAAATAAAGCAAAGTTCTTTCTTTTTTGTTATTTTTTTCACGTGCATCCCCTTTCCTTTCATATGGGAGTCCCCCCGGGAGTTGTTCCTACACGATATTAATGACTTTACATAAATTATTACACTAACACCAAGAGTCCAGTGGCCAGGACTATGTATTGGCATGATGATCTTGTTGTAATCAAATATGTTGATCTGAGGAAAGGACAATGAATATGTTTAATGATTCAAAATGTCAAAATATTATTTTTATTTTTTTAAGCATCATATGATTTTTATTTACCTTCTTATTGGTTGATTGTTTCTCTTTCGTGTCTTATTATGGTCTGGACCATTTTGGCACTCCAGAAGTTTGTGCCCCACAATAAGGAATAGAATTCCATCAACCCTTAGTTGGCTGGTTATCTTTCCAGAAGACCCAGTGTTTAGGATTGGTAGTTGCTTCGTCAGTATGGCCTAGTGATGTGAACAGATCATTTACAATCAAGGAACTCAAAAGAGAGCTATTCTATGTAAACCACAAAGCAAAAATACTGCAATAATAATGATAATAATAATAATAATAATAATAATAATAATAATAATAATAATAATAATAATTTACATTGTTTTAAAAATAGCTGACTTCAGGACAAAAAAAAGACACTCGTTGGCATAACATCTCTTAATGGATTGGAGTACCCCCAAAAAGAGAGCTGAGCAATACAAATTTAATGTGAAATCTCACTTACCAATAGGGGAATTTCCAAAAAAATTTTGTTTGATAGGTTGAAATAAAAGTTGAACTTGTACTGACTTCATACTCCTTGATAACGTTTACAGCATCCTCCAGGCTTAAAACGAAACCCGAATGGTCAGAAATACTCTTGGAGAAGAGCCGATTACACGAGGAAGAAGTCATATTTACCGCCATTTTTATCGAGTGTGGAATGTATATTTGCTTGCATTATCCGCTGACAATGGAAGGCGCTCTTGACTTTTCCCTCCCCGCCCCACCCCCCTCCTCTCCCCGCCCCGCAATCCTCCTCTCCCCGCCCCACAATCCTCCTCTCGCCGCCCCACCCCCCTCCTCTCCCCTCCCCTCCCTCCCCTCCCTCCCTCCCTCTTCAACACAACTTGTTAGACCTGGTATCGGTCATTGTTATTTAAGAAATTATCACAGACATTTCTTAAATATCAATGAGTGTAGCCAAAACAAAGAACAGAAGCATTTCACACAACAATGACTCGAGCTTTTATTTTGAAATCGTCTGTTGCAGTAACTTACCTGCTTTTCAAGGCAAGGTTGAGAATATTATTAACTAGGTTGCTTTGTTATCATACGAAAGACGTTCTCGCGACATCGACGCCGCCATTTTGGTAGGTTTGAGCTTTTTCTTGGGAATGTCCGCAGGCCGGTGTGAACATCGCAGTCTCAGCCTGGACCGAAGTTCCAAAAGAGACGAAACGTTTATTGCGAAGTCTGACTGGCTGCTCAAAAAGAATTTATAAGACATCTTGTAAGGTAAAAGGGGGGTACTTAAGGGGAAGCATTAAGAACAATGTAGTTGATGTCAACATTTTGACCTTTTTGAGAATCTTTGTGATTGCCAACAAATGGCCAAAACGGTTATCAGTTAGAAACGTTCTGTCGATTCAAGAGTGATTCAGAGCAAAAGCATAATTCCTCTCAGGCCAAAACATGGAAGGCTGACTCTACTATTATTGAATATGTCGATAAAGACTCAACAACAGAGGAATTTGTGTTTGCGACAAACTGACTGAAAGTTCTTATAATTTTAAATTGAATGTGCGTGACTTTGACTGAAGTCTTTGGTCTTTATCTTTCACTGATCCTGACCTGAATAGACTTGTTGATGTTTTACAAAGATATCATGGCAAGCCTCTTGTAAAACATCATGTTTACGTCAAACCTAGCTACAAAGGACCTATTGTGATCTGTGTTGAACAAATCCGCCGAAAATGCGTCTTCATTGACATTTTTGAAGATTTATTGATATCTCGTTTTCCTAACATAACTGAACACAGCTGACAAAAGCAACATTTATGTGTAATAAACTAGTAATAGTTGACACTACACTGCCTCCGTGATGTAAAGTGCGGCGTTATCTTTATTTGCAAATTATCATAGTCGATACCGTATGTGTTGACTGTGCTATGTTGTAATAGTCTCTTAACTCAGATCAGAGAAGGCGTAGTCTGAAGTCGAGACGATTACTTTGATTTGTTTGTACTGTCTCAGGGGGAAAGTGAGTCGAAGTAATTGTCTGAAATCCAGGCTAGAAAAGGCAAGGCGGAAAAGGCAAGGCGGAAAAGGCAATAGGAGATTGGAATGAACCGAGTATGGAAAATCGGTGAAGCCGCAGTTGTTTACAAATAACTTTATTATGGGATATTGTTTAGTTACAATATTACTATATCTAGTGTTATTTATTTGAAAACGTGGTAAAAATGTTGTATAACTAACAAAACTGAACTACTGCCTATGCAAAATATGGCCATGCAATTTCTGGTGACTGAATCCTAACAAAACTAATGAAAAGCAACTGTCATGTTCTAATTTACAACCTTACATGGACGAAAAGAAGAGTGTCTATTTGTTGTCACTTGATTCACTGCCCTGTTCATGGTCTCGCATTTTTGCAACAAGTTTCCCATTCTGGGATAGCTGAAAATCTACACTGTTCAGAAGCAACAGCTTCTCAATGAGTGGTTCAGTGTCTTTGTATTTAAAAATGTCTTCTTGTAGGAATCCACATACCACTTTTGGAAAGGCAGTAACTGAAAAGACTTTACGGTCCTTTTCAAGGTTGAGGCTTACTGTCATGTCAACATAACAGTTTTTTATTAGCATGGAGCGGTTACAATTGAGGCACTTCGCAATTTTTGATCCTGGAGGCGAGGAAATTTGTTTCTTGCAGTCTTTGTTGTTACATGTCAAAAATAGGCTTACTGCCACATTAAGAATTTCAGGGCAGCAAATAAAATTTTGTATTTCTTGCTACTAAACTTTAGTCAAATCTTGTTTTTCGGCTGCAGACACTGTGGTTGATTTGGTAGTTGTGAGGCACGTCCCATAAAAGTGGCGCAGTTTACATTCTGTGGATTTGTAGAAGTTTCCTTCTTCGACAGCAGTAATGTGTTCACCCCATATAGGCAGCGGGATAGACCCACTGGTATCTGTAAGCGTTGCATCACGGACGAATTGGGTGGTCTTTTCTGAGGGGATGTGCGCTTCTCCTTTCCACTTAATACTACCACGTACATTAAAGTTCCCTGTAGCGGACTTCATAAGAGAACTAACCATGGTCACTTCGAAAGGGTCTTTCACCTCATACTGGAAGGTGATAGAATGGCTGGGTACATCTTGAATTCCTGCACCCTTATTAAAAAAGATTGTTCCTGATGCAGTCACAGATAGATTGGAAATTTTAACTGGCTGTTGGGCGTTCATCTTGTCTACGAAGATGTAGCATTTCCAGCCATCTCGTTTCTGGTGCATGACTTTGACAATTTTGCATTCTTGTTTGGAGGTTTGGACTTTGACATCAAAGTACAGATTTGAGCTTGATTGGCTCTGTTTTACTGGCGTCACATGCTGGATGTACCCAATAACAACTGTGAACAAAGAAAGGGATGATTCAATTAAAAAATAACAGACTAAACTGTTTTTGTTCTATATTTGAAAACAAATAGTGTTTTGTTGCATTTTACAAGACGTTCATTGAGTATTTGAGATAAATTATTAATTGCACTTGTTGGGGTTAAGTATAGTGTTAGCGTTTTCTGTTTGTTGAGTTGAGGTTGTGTCACTAGTCTTCTTGGTCACTGTGTCGCTTTTTGAAACTTATTTATTTATTTATTTATTAAGGTTTCCCAAACATCAAACATTTACAACTAAAAAGATTAGATATATAAGAAAAATAAATAATAATTCCTTGCGAAGCGAGGTTACTAATCAAGTCGCCTTCGGTCAGACCACGTGGCTCGCAAGCCCGAGTAAATCGAGCCGAGAGTTTTTATATATGTATATATATATATATATATATATATTTTAAAGGTGTCCGTTCGCAGGCGTGGTTACCAGGCTACAGTAGCGCATTTGACAAATTGCTGAATTTCCGCCATTGCGTATTCGGTGATGCCTTTTTGAAAATAATGTAAATTTTGTGGAACCGATTTCACTCGTCCTGGAAGTACATCCCAGCAAGAAGATATACAAGATATACTCCGAGATATACAAGAAAAAGCAGCAAGACATCGTAGTCGAGTAAGTTCGAATACCGTGAAAATCAACACAAGGAAAGCACGACTCAAAGCACAGCCAGAGATACGACGGTAGGGAGAATAACAACAGACATCTCAGCAAAGACAACAACTGCTCGCCCTAAAAAAGGCAAACGAAACAGCAGGGAAAAGGACCAGGAATTCAACCAAGTTAATTTTGAAATTGAATGTGTTAATGATAGAAATACAGGACATGAGTGAACGATTACATAACGAAATATACTGGCGAACTAAATTTAGCAAAACGACTTCGAAGGGAAACCGAGGAGGAACGAAAATAATTCTATCATTCTAAAAACGGAATCGGAAGACGAGCAACATATTGCAGGAGAATGTATGAAGGTATTTTTCGTAATAAAACGATAGCCTTTCCATTTTGAAGAAATTCCCAACACAGAGAGTTGCAGTTGTGATAGCAATCATTTATAACTATGTAATCTGATATCATTGCAACAGTGAAAATATTGTAAATCATCTTGATCTAGCAGTTATGTTAAGCATATTCAACAGAATAGATACCCAGTGTCACTAAGTACTGTATTCTCTGATTGAAAGGTTTCAGTAATAGTGCGTGGGGACAGACAAGTTTCATAGCCTTTTTACAATGGGTCAGTTTTACCTTACAGTTCTATGAGCCCTTGATAAAATTGCTATCTAGGACCCCTGCCCTTTTCCCACAAATGAAAAGTTAATTTAAGCCCTAATTTGCAAAATTATACATAACATATTAACTTTGTTACTTACTGCTGTTCATTTTTATGATATCAAATACCAATATTTAATAACAACCACAACATACAGTTCACCTTTTACACTGGAAAAACTATAAAGAAGAAACTAAAGTATGTAATGCCAAAACTTTTATGATCTTTCTCATATATTCATTGCAAGTGTGCTGTATATAGTAACAATTGTTTCAAGTTTCATAAATGCCCAATGCTTTCAATCAAGATTTTCCACACTAACTTTATGGACAAATGACTGCACTAGATTTTAAGTCTTAAAGAAGAAATGGCATTCTTTAGAGCTGTTTTGATTACCACCACCTCTGATGGAAAGCCTATCAAGAAGATTTTTGTATTGCTTGTAGTAGTAGAGGAACAATACTTTTACCCAGATAAGGACATACATTCCATCCCATAACAATATACATTAAGAAAAACATAAAAACATAAAACAATAATAATAAAAGTATCAATACCAGTAATTAATATAATAATAATAATAATAATACTGATAATAATATAATAATAGTGCTTCTCGTTACTATATGTCATTGGTTACAGTTCAATACCTCGAGCTGCTTTGACTTTTTTTATGCAATAAAATACTATTAAAGCTTTCTTCTGCAGTTGTTATAATTGAAATTTTCATATACTATTCTTTAGTTGGGTATGGATATTGTGGCTGTTTCTGTAACAGCACAATTAAACTTTCATGTGGTATATACTATTGACTGCTTGATGTTGATTTTGCATTAATTTTTTTGTTTTTATGATTACCTAAAAAAAGCACAGCCACATACTATACAGTAGGCACTCTCTATTACCAAACCTTTATTCAAAGTTTTTGTAGAACCAATTATTTTACCCTCAATTTTTTTTATGTAATGACATTGTATCTCTAACTTCTGTTGATATGGCATATCTTTTGAGGGAAGAGGAATTTTTCTATCTTCCACTGGGAGTACCATTGCAACTGAAAAGAGTACACAAATTGAAACATGCACTATTCATAATGCTCTCAATTGTGG